>APFE031528320.1:285167-298423 GCA_000404065.3 Pinus taeda
AAACGGAATATATTATGTACCATCAGAATCTGAAGTTTGTTGACCAAATCATGTTTGACTAGTCAAAAAAAAGTGATGGACCATTTGAATGCAACATCTCTTAGATGAAACATATCTATGAATTTATGTAATATCATAATTTCAACGTTCATTGAACAAGTCAAAGTTGACCAGTAAAAAAAAGTGACCAACCATTTCAATAGCTCAATAGATAGAAGTTACGAATTCGCTTGTTGTTGGTATTGTGACGAAACAAGCAAACCATCGCAATTACGATGACGTGGAGATGGATCATCAAAAGACCAACGAACACAGGAGAATTTGACAAAAGAATAAAAAAATAGCAATCGATTTTAAACATACGATTATACTATTTCATCAGAATTTATTCCTATATGTAATAGTGACAAGCTTCACATAAAAAAAAATGGTGACATGTATTGTGCCATGTGTCAGGTGCCCTGCCGACATTTTGCAAAGTTGTAAACCACCACATGGCATGTTACACATCAATGTTTGGTCACATAACACCTACCTACCATGTGGTGGATCAAGAAACCATTCACTAGTCTCGATTCATACTCTTGGAAGAATTAATTTACTCTTCCACATTTGCATTCTTGCATCAACCTATTCAAAAATATACGCTCCATTTTCTTTTTAATAGTGACTTTCCTAAGAAGGAACATAGGGGTGGACTACCTCATATTAACCCACCCAAAAGTATTCAATATAAAGGGATAGAGAATTCATTGATTTATAAGTATGATATTTTTTTATATCTATATATGACTTTCATATTTCAAGTTTTATCTAATAAAAAAGATACAAATACATTTCTTCTAAATTCCTATGGTTTCGGATGTAAGTGGAAAATATCTTTAATTATTGTTATTCCCCTGTTCAAGCCAATTTTATTTCTTCAACTTTTTTCATGAACACAATGTACCATTGATCAACCTTAAATGGTTTGTAGATATGGTTGAGCCAAATAACTTCTATTCTAAACTACACTAGTTCACTTTAGGAAATGGAGAATTGAAAACTATTGAAATGATCATTTCAACTAAATTGTAGGTGATGATATTTTCATGTACAAGTTGAGATGTTAAGGAAAAACTAGTTTTCAATGCAAATGGATTAGTTGTTCATATATATACCACTTAAATTAAATTAAATATCATATATTAAATGACCATATATTATATTTTAAATTTGGGTGGATAACAATCTTGTAATAATGTTGGGATATATATTTGTGAAGCAGCTAGACTTTATTCCAAAGATCCAAAATTTCCCAAACTGTTCCTGAAGTATAACGTTATGCTTGGCCGAAAAAGGGCTTGATTAGTTAGTTCATGGGGATTTGGCCTTCCCCAAGAATGTTGAACTGGTGACAACTCATCAAAATCTAGATATCAACCTCTTTCTATGGAAGAGGATTATTCTCATTTCTGTTTGAAAAGAAATAAGACCAAGATTTAGTATTTAGAAGTGGCCCATACTTCATAGGTGCCTAAGGGTTGTATTTGGACAGACGAAATCCTGATTTTATTTCAGAAAATGATGTCCCAAAAATGGTTCTAGTTTGAGTGAAGTTTCCTTACCTTCACCTCCATTGTTCAAACAAAAAACCCTTCAGAAACATTAGGAACACACTCATAAAATACGTAGATGGAGCTAAACTTAAGGGATCCATGTATGCATTTGCTTTAATCTACTTGGAATTTGATTTGGAGAATGGTTTTCCAGAAGTAGTACAATTGACCCTTGAAAACTAAACCTTTATCTAACATGTGGAATATGACCAAATGCCATTCAAATGCAAGCATTGCCATTATTATGGCCATTTTGCAAGAACTTCCCAGAAGGAGTGGATCAAGAAAAACATCAAGAAGAGGGAGACCAGTAGCAAGCCCAAAAAAAAAATAGGATGACTGAACAGATAGTGAAAATAATGCATTCAAATTTCCTAAGAAACACGAGGCCGCCCACACCCTCATCACCCTCCTAAATCCTAGGCCACAGTCCAACAACTTCATGGAGGTGAAAATCACCACCAATGTTGCAACCAATTTTCTCCCCTTGATAACGAAGGCTCATCCAAAGAAGGGGGAGATGAGGATCTTACAAAACATGATATGCATGTTGGAGAGCAACAATCACCTAGAATATCTTATGAAGAAATTTCAAAGCTAGAAGATGCTCTGGTTAAAGTAGATCAAGGATAAGTAAAACAATATGAAAATAAGGAAGATTTCATATCTCCCACTGTAGGTATATCCAATACTAAAATTTTTGTTTCAACTGATCATCAATATGAAAATGAGATGGAAAAATAATTTTAACATCCTCAAACTAGCAAGAGAGTGGGAAAGAGGACTAATCGTGAAGTAAGGATAGAACATGCAGAAAAGGACAAAGAAAGAGGAACCCAAACTGTCATTGGATCCTCGTCTTTGAAAAATCAAAGAGGACCAAGGAAGCAAGGATCTACAACCCTCACCTAGGTGGGGTATAAAAAGCTATTAGTAAATGATGATTCTTGTCTCTTGGAATTGCAGGGGGTGGGGAAGTGACAAAAGGGAGTCTGAAATTAGAAGTTTAATTAAAGCATAAACAATTCCTTTTTCATTGGATCAACGGGAGAATACATAGGATTATGTATTTTATGGAAGTCAACAGTCTCCAATCTAATAAAGGAGGAAAAATCAAACAAATGGTTAGCAATGAGCCTTCTCCATCTTCCATCCAAAAAAAATCTGCAACGTGATAAATGTCTACATGTCAATAGCCTATACAAATAAGGTTTGATGTTGGGGTTCATTGAGGAATGTCAAACAAATCCTTCCAAGCATCATATGAACCATTGGTGGGAACTTCAACACCACAATGCACCCATGGGAAAACGAGGGAGGATCTTTTGTCATGGATATGTTTCAGGAACACATGGAGGAATTCATTTCACATTGGAATCTCATTGATATCAAGTCATCCAACTCTAAGTATACTTCGAACAATAAAAGAACAAGTTCGAGACACATAGATGCCAAATTGGATAGATTCCTAGTAAGCAACAATCTACTAGAGCATTGAATCATTATCTCTTCCTCGCATTTGGAATTGGGTGGATTGTATCACAGACCTATCAAAAGTTTTATCATTTCCTTGGAATACTTGGTCACCCTCCCCTTTAGAACTAATCCATTATGGATGTCAGATCCAGAATTCATGAAGCGAGTGTCCAAGGTTTGGTCCACATGGATTGAGCACTCCCCAACTTTCATATGGGAAAGAAAGATCAAAGCACTCAAGAAAAATATAAAATAATGGGTTAAAAAACACCAGGAGGAAAAGAGAAAGTGGGTAGAAATGCATAGGATAAAGTTGGAATAGATCTACCATAGGATGGAAAGGGATATCTTTCAGTAGATAAACTAAAATAGGAGAAAGAGAGCTTTGGAAGTCTTCAGAAATCTCTTAGGAAGAGGAGGAAAGGTGGAGGCTTAAATCTAAAACTCTTTGGTTAAAGGTGGAGGGACATTAACTCAATTTTTTTTCATCAACAAGCCAAAATTAGGGAGTAGAGGAATAAAGTGACCTAATTCAATGTTGAGGAATCACATATCACATCCTTGGAGGAAATAAAAGCGGCTTCTTTCAATCATTTTAAGGACCTTTACAAGGAATTGGAAGGAGGAACAGAAGATGGATTTGAGGAATTCCTTATGCATATTCCTAATAGAGTTTGGGAAGAGAAAAATGTAGCCTTGATGGGGTTGATTTCTAAGGAAGAGGTCAAAAAATTAGTGTGGTCCTTTGAACTAAACAAGACTCCTAGATCAGATGGCTTCACAGGAAAAATTTATTAAATATGTTGGCATGTCATAAAATATGACCTTTGTTGAATTGTTGATTATGTCAAGAACTTCTAAAAAATAGGTGGGAATGTAAACACCTCATTCTTGGCACTCATTCCTAAAGAGGTAATCCCTTCCTCCTTCTACCACTTTAGACCTATCTCTTTATGTAACATGTCCTATAAAATTATTGTCAAATTTATAGCCTCTAGAATCAAGTTGTTGCTACTAAAAATTATCTCGAACAACCAAGGTGGGCTTGTTGGAATAGGGAAATAGTGGACAATTTCATCTTGGTCTAGGAGGCCATCCACTCAAGCAAGACTCGAGGTGACAAGGGAATGGACATCAATCTAGACATGGCCAACTCTTTTGATAGGGTTTGGCATTCTTTCCTCCTTGTGATCTTGGGAAAAATGGTATTATGCATCAAATTCATCTCTTAGGTGGTCATATGCATTAAGGATCCATGGATCTCCACCCTTATTAATGGAATAACCTCGGGCTTCTTGAAGACTTCAATAGGTTTGCGTCAAGGGCATCCTTTCCCCCAATTCTCTACATTACTATGGCTAAAGATTTTAGCATAAACGTATACCATGAAGGAACAACACATCAACTCTCAGGAATTTAATTTGTAAGTGGATTTAAGAGCATCAACCATGCCTAGTTCATGTATGGAATTATCTTACTAAGAGGATTATCCACCATCATTACTATGAGATTCAAGAAAGTCATAGATAGCTTTCTGAAAGTTTCAAGGGGACTATTAAATGAAGGAAAGAGCCACTTATACATCTAGAACATAAACAAAACTTACCGAAGTCAAATTATAAGAGCATTGGAAATTGTTAGCAAATAATTATGGACAAATTTTAAATATATCAGAATTCTAATCTGTCTAGAGCCTCCCTTTCATCCTTCATGGCTCCCCATCCTTTGTTATGCTCTTGACCTGCGAGAAATTCCAAAATACCAAATATGGGAAGAAATACAACCCAGAACAGAGAATAAAATGAGAAAAATAGCAAGTATTTTATTATTCAGAGATGAAAGCACTATTCACTTGCCTCTTCGAGGGGTCAACCTCCAGTAGAGTAGAGATCAATTACAAAATAAGACTTGATGATCTTTCCCTTCTAACTACGACTAATTATAGCTAAATGACCTTCAACAACCTAACGACTAGTGGTCCTTTTCATAACATGGGTTAACCACTTTATTTATTAATTATGGCATGTTTGCAACTAACTGTGGTCGCTTTCTTAAATGTGGGTCAACCACCTACAATTATTAATACGGGCTTTATTGACTCTTTAACTAACTATTAATATGACTCAACCCTATTGGGTTTATTACATAAATAAAGGGGTTAGGGTTGGACCCTAACATGCCCTCCCCCATCAACAGAAGCCTTGTCCTCAAGGCTGAAGCTGTGGAAACTGCTGAAGAATAGTGGTTGGTTCCCAGGTCTCATCTTCTAAAGAGGTGTCTTTCCACATGACGAGGACTTCCTTGATGGTGCGTCATGCAGATGTATTTCACAAGTATCGAGGACCTATTCAGGTTGGATCCAAACTGAACCTTCTTCATCCAATTCAGGTAGATTGGTTTGAATTCCACAATTGTTCCCCACCACTTCCTTAAGGCATGATACATGGAAGACTAGATGGATTTTTGAAGTTGGTGGCAAGGCCAACTTGTAAGCTATTGCTTTAATGTGTTGAAGTATTTGATAAGGTCCGTAGAATTTTGGAGTAATTTCTGGTAGCCCTTTTCTTTGAGCGATGTTTTCTTATATGGTTGTAGTTGCAGGAATACCTGATCCCCTTCTTGAAATGTTCACTTTGAATGATGTTGGTCTGCCTGTTGCTTCATTTGATTCTGAGTTTGATGGATATTATCTTTGAGATGAGCTAGCATGGCTGCACGGTTCTATAGGAGTTGATCAACTGCTTGCACCTTACAGCATCCAGGGATATAAGAAATAGGTGAAGGTGGGATTTGGCCATACACTGCTTCATATGGAGTCATCTTAGTGGCTTCACGATAGTTAGTATTATACCACCATTCAGCTAAAGGTAGCCACTGTACCCATTGATGCTTCTTTTCTGAAGCGAAGCACCTTAGGTATGTCTCGAAATATTTGTTGACTGCTTCAGTTTGACCATCAGTTTGGGGATGATAAGAAGTACTTAGTTGGAGTTGGGTGCCTTGTAGGTTGAAAAGTTCTTGCCAAAAGTTGCTAGTGATAGTCGAGTCACGATCAAACACAATGGAGGTAGGCATGCCATGCAGTTTGAAGATTTGGTCCATGAAAGCTTGAGCCACCAAAGTGGGGGTAAATGGGTTGGGTAGAGCACAAAAATGAGCATATTTAGAAAGCATGTCTACAACCACCATGATGACTGATTTGTTGCCCGACTTTGGGAGACCAGTAATGAAATCCATAGAAACATTCGTCCAAACAAAGGCAGGGATTGGAAATGGTTATAAGGTTCTTGGTAACTTGATTGTTTCTCCTTTGTGGCATTGACACACATCACATTCAGCTACAAAAGTAATAATGTCAGTTTCCATGCATGTCCTAAAGAAAGAATGACGAGTGTGAGCATAAGCCTTCTGAAATCATGCATGCCCTCTAGTGGGAGATGAGTGCAACTCTGCCAAAATGCGAGTTTTGAGGGTGGATGTCGGTGATATAACTACTCGATCCTTGTAGCAAAGAATCTCATCCTTCCAAGAGTAGCCAACTAAGGATTTAGGATCTGCTCTGAAGTTATTAATGAATTGGGAGAGAGAGGGGTGTGAAAACCATTCCTTGTGGGCTTCTTCAATCCAATCTGGTGTGGGAAGAGAGATTGATAATAGGGTGCTTTCATCCTCAAATTGGCGTGATAAAGCATCCGCTACTACATTTTCATGCCCTTTCTTGTAAATTATCTCATAATGATATCCCAAAATTTTGGCCACCCATTTATTTTGTTGTGGTGAGGATAGATGTTGCTCCAAAAAATATTTGAGGCTTTGATGGTCTATGCGGATTTGGAAACGTTGCTGCAATAAGTATGGTCGATAGCTATATACTGCATGTAAGATGGCCATCACCTCTTTCTCATAGGTAGATTGTCCCAGATGTTTCCCACTCAGTTGTTGGCTGGTGAAAGCCAAGGGTCGACCTTCTTGCATTAAGACAGCACCAGTACCAGTACATGAATCATCACATTCAATCACAAAATATTTGGTGAAGTCGGGTTGTGCTAATACTGGAGTGGAACACATGGCATGCTTGAGAGCCACAAACGCCTATTGTGTTGCATCAGTGCAAAGGAATGAATTTTTTATGAGAAGGTTAGTGATGGGTCTAGAAATGCAACCATAATTGTAGACAAATTTGTGATAGTAGTCAGTGAGACCTAAGAATCCCCTCAAACTCTTCAAGGTTTTTGGTTGGGGCCAATCTTGCATTGCATGTATCCTTTTGGGATCAACCCTAACACCTTCATGACCCACAATGTGTCCCAAATACTCGACTTCTTACATGCCAAAAGAGAACTTCGACAATTTGACAAATAATTTGTGATTCCGGAGTAGTTGCAAGATCAGGTCTACATGATGAAGATGTTTTTCCCAAGTTAGGTTGTAGATGAGAATGTCATCAAAGAAAACAAGGACAAATTTTCGGAGATATGGTTTCAGCAGGTGATTCATGAGGCTTTGAAAAGTAGATGGGGCATTACAAAGACCAAATGGCATGACCAAGAATTCATAATGGCCTTCATGAGTTTGGAAAGAAGTCTTGGGAATGTCTACTTCTTTCATGTGTATTTGGTGATAGCCAGAGTGAAGATCTAGCTTAGTAAAGAATTGAGCACCATGTAGTTCATCGAGCAGATCATCAACAACTGGAATAGGGAATTTGTCTTTGACAATGAGCTTGTTGAGGGCCCGAAAGTCTGGACACATGCATGATTCCCCATATTTCTTGAGCACCATGACCACTAGTGATGAATAAGGGCTGATGCTAGGACGAATAACACCGACTTCAAGGAGTTCCTTGATGATTTTTTCAATTTCACTCTTTTTGGCGAAGGGATATTGATATGGGCGCACTTTTGGTAGTTGTGCCCCTGGGACCAAAGTGATGTTATGATCATGTTCCCCTCTAGAGGGTGGAATATCTTTAGGTTTTTCAAATACCTACTAGTGGTGGTTTAAGACCTGTTGCATCCCAGGATGAATATGAAGAGTAGTGGATTTTATGGCCTATAAGGCATTAAATTGGGCGATGACTCCATGATGGCCCTTTCTCAACAACTTTTCCATTTGATGCGAGCTGATGATAGAAGGAGCACTTGGTTGGAGTCCACGGAGTGTATGCATGTGGTCATTTTTCTTAAAGCTCATATATAACTCCTAGAAATCCATTGTGATTAGGCCTAGTGTGCGAAGCCATTCAGCACCCAAAACATTGTCACAACCACCCATGTTAATTGCAAACATGTGGGTCTTTAGGTGGTAGTCTCCCATTTGAAGTTTAATATTTTCGCAGCGGCCTTCACATTTCATTGTCCCCCCATCAACAATAAGGACCTAGAAATTAGAGACTTCCCTTACAAAACAATGAACAACTTCGGTGACTCACTTATGGATAAAGTTATGAGTGTTTCCACTATCAATCAATACTACTATAGGGCGATGTTTAAAAAAGCCTCTGATTTTGAGAGTTTGGGGCGCAGAAATGCCCGCCAAAGCATGTAGCGAGATAATTGGTTCCTCTGGCGTAGTTGTGAGATCATTTTCTTGTTGGGTTTCCTCAACTTTGTCCTCTGGAACCCAAAGGGGTGGGGCTTCCTCAAATGATTTGTGATCAATAACATCAATTCGAAAGAATTTTGGTTCCTTGCATTTATGCTCCGAGGAGTATTTGTCATCACAATAGTAGCACAAGCCTTGTTTTCTTCTTTCAACCATTTCTATTGGAGACACTTTTTGAACCTTGAGTGTTTGGGTAGGGCCCTGAGCCTAGGTGGAGCATCCCTTGGCTATGAAATTTGGGCGAGTAGATTGAGCAGCTAAAGCACGTTCCACTTCAATAGCCTTTGTGCAAGTGTCTATCCATGTAGGTGGGTGGTGCATCCGAACATGTGCTTGGATGGCTTCTTTGAGACCACTTATGAAACATTCCAAGTAGAATGCATCACTTAGACCTTCTGTTCGGATGGCCAATGTCTCAAAGGCTGCAATGTAGTCTTTTACTATGCCTGTCTATCGAAGCTTAGTAAGATGGCCCAAAAAATAGATTCTCTATCAAAGCGGTCAAAAAGGGAGTTTGAGAACACCTGCCAAGTTATGTTCTCGGGATAGCATTTCACATGCCACTGTCACCATTTCCATCTCTCTTGGTCCAAGTAAAGGGCTCCCACACCTAGCTTAGTTGGATCATCACGGATATCATTCAGAATGAAATATTGTTCCATTTGTGCTACCCCTATTAGAGCCACCAAATTTATACATGTCCAGCTTGGGTGGTCGAGGGTGGGAATGTTGGTGATGTCCATGGAAGTGAATATGATGGCTAGATTCTCCTTCAAGGTGTTAATTAATACCAATTGCCTCCTGATGCAACCCCAGCAGTCTCATAGTGACTTGTGCAATGAATTGTGAAATTTTCTGCAGATCTTCCTGAAAAGTATCCAACCTTTTTTCAAGGCGCTCGATATTCTCATTGGCCATGACTTGAGCTCTTGTTTCTACCATACATAGATCTCGGTCACTTGATGTCACTTCGAAAAAATTTGGGACTGCCAGAAAACTGAAGCTAACAAGTGAATGGTACCACTACAATCAGTTCGTCGTCCTGAATCTTATGGGCTAATTCTCTTGTAAGCGTCCCGGGAAGGCCTCAAATCAATACTGTCGTGGCCAAATTCCAGAAAACTTGATCCTGCCCAATGTCCTGCGAAAATTTGGCCCAGACTATAGCAGCCACAAGCCTCACTATGCAGAGGTTCAGATCTGCCTGTGAAACCCCAACGGCTGAATGTGAGTTGGACTGCGATGGCAGAACCCCAACTAATGGATCTGATTGGTGTGGCAGCGACAAAACCCCAACTGTTAGATCTGAATTGTACTGCGGAATTTGAACCCCAACTAGTGGATCTCATCTAGCAAATAAGATAATGGGTGACCTTTAGAGAGTCGAGGGAACTATGGTCACAAAGGAGTGTCAGGTGCTACAAATCACAATATACATAAGGGTCCAACAATAGTATTCGGCCCAATCTTTCAGGGCACTAACTAAGGAGAATTAATCATACCCTTAGCTGTACTACCCGACTACCCTATCGTACGCGCGAGTAATCTCCCCGAGTGTTGTTCTCAGTGCACTGTAGTAGCAAGAATGTAGACAGCTTATCTAATGCGAGGTTTCAGGTGAGCCTAGGGCATGGTAAATTTTAGGGGTGAATTTTAGCCCAATGGTGAAATTCAAGGGGTTTTTCATTTTAGAGGGGCGAAATTTTTATAAAACACTCATTTCATATATTTAGCCCAACTTTTATTTAAAAAACAATTATTTTTTTCATTTTACCCAAAAAAAAGGGCGCATAAACTATGAAAAGACTCATTTGACCCGATTCCCCTCGTTTGGGAGGTTATAATCCATTACAATCGCCGGATTTTTTGGTTTACAATGTTAAATTTGTTTGCAATCGTCCTGGTTTGGGAGGTGGTTTGGGAGATTGTATTTGGTCCCAAATAAATATAAATATAAATAAAGTGGAGGTATGGTAAATAAATAAAACCTCTTTTTATACTTACTCCAAAGGTATGGTAAATAAATAAAAATATAAATAAACTAGAGGTATGGTAAATAAATAAAACCTCTTTTTATATTTAGCCCATAACCCTCTTTCTATTTAAAAATGCTCAAAAAAGAGGTTTCATTTAAGTGAATCCTATGGGCTAAATACCATATTTATAAAAGAGGTATGGTAAATTAATAAAAATATAAATAAACGAGAGGTATGGTAAATAAATAAAACATTTTTTTATATTTACTCAATAAGTCACCTTATATTTACGAACATCCAAGGGTATAAATAAATAAAAATATAAATAAAGTGGAGGTATGGTAAATAAATAAAACCTCTTTTTATACTTACTCCAAAGGTATGGTAAATAAATAAAACTTCTTTTTATATTTAGTCCATAACCCTCTTTCTATTTAAGAAGGCTCAAAAAAGAGGTTTTATTTAAGTGAATCCTATGGGCCAAATACCATATCTATAAAAGAGGTATGGTAAATTAATAAAAATATAAATAAACGAGAGGTATGGTAAATAAATAAAATATTTGTTTATATGTACTCCATAAGTCACCTTATATTTACGAACACTCAAAAAATGTGTTATATTTAGGTGAAGCCTATGGGCCAAATTATTATTAATACCATGCAAAAAAACATTATTAACCCTAATATTAGTATTAATAAAAAGAAAGATGGCACATAGTATTGACCCATGGTATTCATGTGGAATGTAGCCTATTTAAAGGGGGGAATTAAACCAGCATAGATCCATCTTTACTCTGGATCTACTAAGCCCCTAAAGGGATCAAATATCGTGATATGGAAAGTAGCATAGAGTGAAAAAATATTTGATCCCTCTCGGGGCATGGTAGATCAAGAGTAAAAATGGATCTTGTAATTTAATGTCACTTAAACATTTTAGCTTGGTTAAAATAAAAAAATAAAAATAAAAATCAATTATTAAGTTTTATAAATAACTAATAGTAGGTTTTAAGCTCCAGGTTTATGATAACCCATGGTAATAACATGGTATTCATGTGAGCATAGACTATATAAAGTGGAAATTTTGTTAGCTTAGATCCATCTTAATTGCAGAGGATAAATAGATTTCATCCATCTAAGAGTGGTAGATGTGGAGTTAAGATGGATATAGGTTGGTTTTTATGATAATGAAGATATTAAATAAACTTAGGAAATTATATTGTAAAAAACATCTTAAGGTGAATAGTCAAAGCTACATTTAGTCAGTTCACAAAATTTACAAAAAAACACCGATATCTCCATTAATATTGGTTTTTCTTTACCCGGATGCGGGTGTATATACAATTATAAATGCAGGTTAATGCTTCTGCAAGTAGCTGGTACAACAGGCGGCAGCAGTGCGCACCTCCCTAGGCCCTCCAGCAGATGGACGAGACGATTATTATCCGCAGGTAGATCGCTCCTCACGCGAATTTAATTATGCAGAGAGCTCGAGAATCTCTCCTGGTTCGGCTTTGATGGCGGATTCGGCTCCTCCAGTTGATTTATACCCCTGGCCTCCTCCCATGCTCGCAGCTCCAGTTTCTCATCCATGTCATGGTTTGATGGTAGAGTTGCAGGTCTGGACTCTCAGCCATTGCAGGCACCCTTTCCTTAGCAGGTGCTTCATCCCTGGTTCTTCTTCTCCCTCAGGCGTTCCGGCCACTGTGTCAATGGTTCGTCGTCGTGGTAGCTGCCGCCGTGGTGGCAGTCGTGGAGGGTGTGGGCGCTCTCAACTTGCTCCTCCGCCCGTCATACCTCTGGCCTCGGCTTCTCCCACCTCTGAAACAAGCAGACCTATCCCTTATAACTCCTTTCAGACCACCCACTTCACGTTCCATAGCCGCCTTAACCAGCCTGTTCTTTCTACTAGTATCACGGTCATTCTCTCAGAAGAGGAAGCCAGGCCCACTGCTGAAACGAACACCCCTTCCACTGATTCTCCAGGAGACAGCGCACAGCAGCGGATTGATGTGGGTTTTGATTTCCATGGCGGCAATTCGCAGGCAGAAGGAATTGAGGGTGATATCCCCATGCCTCCTGCTTGCACTCAACAGAACGCCCCTGCTCCTGAACGACAGACCGATGGCTCGGACAGCTCGCAACACTTGGCAGTCCCTCCAGATGGTAATGCTTCAGCTCACAGGGAGCAAGTGGACGACACATGGATGGGCTATCCTTGCCCAATTGAAGAGGAGGTTCCGGAAATCGACTCCAATGTCTGAAGACTTCTGGGTTTTGGGTGCTGCTCTGGTTCTCTCTGTTTTCAATTTCTTTTTGTATCGCCTATATGGCTACTGTCTACATCTCTTTGTCTCAGGCTTATAGCCAGGTTACAGTATCAATTTTTTGTGTTTGTATCTATGCTCAACTACAGTTGGGCAGGTCAGTCAGTTTGGTTCTGGATTACAAGTTGTTTTTTGTTTCAGGGTTTTTTTATCAGGTTAATCCCAATTTTGGGATAATCTGTCTGCATGGATGAAATTTCCTGTACCTCGTTTGAGGCCATGACCTCTATGTAAATATTTTTACTTTTTTAATAGAATTAGTCTTTACCCAAAAAA
>APFE031528320.1:298974-319736 GCA_000404065.3 Pinus taeda
AATGAAATCTTATCACTCTTTCCGCATCACCTTCACAGAAGAGAGATAGTCGCTACCCAGATGTCCCACCATTTTTCAAACGTTCTCAATATGATATCTTCATGAAAAAGTTAAGGTACTGATGTTGGATTAGTTGTTTGAAAAATATGTTGGTTTGTACAACCTTTCATCTTCTCTATGATTCTTAGTTTGTCGTAATGATGTGTAGGGGTTGGGCCATTGCACCATATTGTCCTAAAAGGCGGAGATTGTGCACCAAAAAGGAAATTAATCCACATGTTACAACGCTGTTAAAAAATGCAAGATGTATGAAGGTAGTGAATTATTCTAATAAGCAATTTAGATTGGGAGAGATGTAATTAAATTTTATTATTTAATTGAATATTTCCAATTAAAATAATAATAAATCTACATTTATATATTTATATATTGATTGGAAGGCTTTTGACAACGGTCACTTCTTTCCATTAGATCCCCTTCAGGCCTTTGGGATACCTACTACTTTATTATATTATATAGTTGGGGCTTGCTACTTGTTGGCTTGTTGGCTTCTTGGGGTAAACAAACTTGATGTGTTTTTTTTATCTTGCAATTGGAGTCTATGGAATAAGAAAGAAATTTGATAGCTTGAAAAAAGTGGTAGAGAAAAGATTAATATCTCCTACCTTGACATAACTGGTGGTCAAGAAGAACTTTGTTGTGGAATATTATCAAAACTAATAGAAGGATATGAAAGAGTGCACAGTAAGAACCTTGACAGACATGGCCACTGAAATTTGCAACATTGTTTGTAGGAAGAGAAAATTATGTTTCTTTTTCCAAACATGTATGTTAGTATATTACAGTTTAATGAATATGTTATCCTATTATCATATATGGTTTCATACTTTAACAAAACATTCGCCAAGACTTCACAATGTTTTATTATTCAGTGAAAGATTTGCCAAGATCTTACAAGATTTTATAATTCAGTGAAAGATTCACCATGACTTTACAAGATAATATAATCTGGTGAGAGATTCGAAAAATATATATACAATTATATTATTATAAAATTGCCTCCCATTTTTCCTATGTATCATGGGGATTCGCCCATTTATTATACATATAAATTTAGGGTGGTTCTTAAAATTTTCCCTAGCCTAGGGGGCTTCTGAGATACCTAGAGGGTACATGAAAGGCAGTCTGTGCACGGTTCTGTCTAATGCACTACTACTCAAAGGGGTACCGACAAGGTTACAAGGGAGTCCAACAAGCATGACCACCTCTTGTATTTCTTGCGTGCATGCCTCCCCAAATCTGCAGGTTTATTCGCTCAATGACAGATCCCATGGTTTAAAGACATTGGAATATGTCTCTAGCCTAAAAAAACAACTGCCTTAAATGGAGGCACCACCGGCCCTGGAAAGTGCTTTGATACCACTTGTTATGCTCTTGACCTGAGAGAAATTCCAAAATACCAAATATGCAGAGAAATACAACCCAAAACACAGAATAAAATGAGAAAAACAGCAAGTATTTTATTATTCAAATATAAAAGCAATGTTCACTTGCCTCTTCGAGGGGGCAACCTCCAGCAAAGCAGAGCTCGATTACAAAATAAGACTCGATGAGATTTCTCTTCTAACTATGACTATTTATAGCTAAATGACCTTCAACAACCTAACAACTAGTGGTCTTTTGCATAACATGGGTTAACCGCTTTATTTATTAATTATGACCTGTTTTCAACTAACTGTGGTCCCTTTCTTAAATGCAGGTCAGCCACTTACAATTATTAATACGGGCTTTATTGACTATTTAACTAGCTATGACTATGACTCGACCCTACTGGATTTATTACATAAATAAAGGGGTTAGGGTTGGACCCTAACATCCTTGACAAATTCAAGTCAAAGTTTGAGAAGTGGGTGCACAATGGCTCAATCCGGTAGGCAGGGTTATATTGGTTCAGTCAGTGTTCTTGTCGCTCCCTCTTTTTCAATTTTCTTCTCTTTGAACGCCTGTAGGAGTCTGAGCTAAAATGGATCAAGATATTTGTGAACTCTTCTAGCAAGGAAGAAAGTCTAACTCCAAAAATTCCACCTAGTGAATTGGAAAATGGTATGCACGTCGAACGTATCAAGTGGATTGGGAATTAGAGATCCTATGCATATGAATTCGGTTCTCAAAGCCAAGCTGGTCTAGTGATTAATTTCAAGCCCCTTTGACTAGTGGAAATCCATCATGAACAAGAAGTATTATAATGGAGGTCATATGGACTGTCTTAACTTTATGCCAATCATCAAAGGAGGTTCACATATCTGGAAGCTTATTTCAATAACCATTCTAATCATCAAAGAAAATCTAACATGACGACTTAGTAATAGAAAGAAAGTAAGCATTTGGAATGAAAGTATTCAAGGCAATCCACCCATTGACCTGAAATTCAGTTTCAGGCCTCTACATGATTGGCTTGCCAAATCCAGAAGATGAACTATGTTCGATAACTCCTCATGCTCGCACACAGGTAAATGGAATGGGTTGGATTTGAATCAGTTTCCCCATTACCTCCACTCGATTTGCGCATAGATATAATTTCTTCTCTCGAGATGCACTCCTCTTCATATTGAGGATTCAGATGTTCATGGGTGGTTGAAGGAAGATTACATGGTTATAAGGAAGGCTATAATGCTATTCTTTTCGTAGATGGATTGCCCCCAAAATAAAATATTTAGTTGAGGATCTGGAGTTGTTATGGCCTCCCTAAAATTAATACCTTTTGTTAGGTACTAACACATGAAAAATATTGACAACACAAAACCCCCAAATGTGAATTGTGTATGAATGACCAGGAACCAATCAACCACCTATTCCTTTTTTCTCCTTCACCAAGTTGGTTTCGGACAATGTTCTTCAAAGGCTAAGTGGCATAGTAACGATGCCAAGTGATATTCAATAACTTCTTTGAAGTTGGTACAACTTCTACTCAGGGTCCATGAGAGGTAAGCCTCTCTTCAAATAGATATGGCTTGCCCTCCCTAAATATGTGAGTTGGAAAATCTTGTTGACTAGGAATAGACAAATCTTCCAAGGAGAAGAACTCGATTTTAGGAGAACTATTGGGAATAAAATAAAGACTAAGTGGCAGAGTAACGATGCCAAGTGATATTCAATAACTTCTTGGAAGCTGGTACAACTTCTACTGAGGATCCATGAGAGGTAAACCTCTCTTCAAATGGATATGGCTTGCCCTCCCTAAATATGTGAGTCGGAAAATCTGGTTGACTAGGAATAGACAAATCTTCCAAGGGGAGGAACTCGATTTTAGGAGAACTATTGGGAATAAAATAAAGACTAAGTGGCAGAGTAACGATGCCAAGTGATATTCAATAACTTCTTGGAAGTTGGTACAACTTCTACTGAGGGTCAATGAGAGGTAAACCTCTCTTCAAACAGATATGGCTTGCCCTCCCTAAATATGTGAGTTGGAAAATCTGGTTGACTAGGAATAGACAAATCTTCCAAGGGGAGGAACTCGATTTTAGGAGAACTATTGGGAATAAAATGACTTGTGAGGGAAAATTTCATCTCCAAAGGTTTAAATCTCAATTCAACTCAGGCCTTGGATCTAGAAGAGCATTCATGGTGGACCTCTCTAGGAATTCTAGTAAGTACTATTTCATGCTCTTCTCCTCCATCCAACAAACGTATTAGACTCTCATAAGCTAAATTTGATAAACGGACAGCAAAACAAAGCATCATGTATTTTGGTTTGATGGCATCTAAAAATAATCCAAGGGTGGTAGGAGCGGGGGGAGGGGGGGTGATCTATCACCCTGAGGATCAATGGGAATACCCCTTCTCCTAGGGTCTAGTAATTGCCACAAATAACCAAGCAAAAGCCTATGTGCTTCTACAAGGTCCCTCTCTAGCAACGAAGAGAAAAATTCAATATCTCATTCTCATTGGTGACTTTTCCATTCTTTTGTGCCACCTCATCAGTGGCTCTCTTTTGTCTAACATCAAATTCCAAGATATCGTAAAAACGATCTATCATATGCTAGGAAACTTTCACCCCAAATCATTTATTCAAGTCCATAGGCATAACAAGAAGTAGGCAAACTTCCTTGCAAATGAGGAGGTCCATCTAGCAAAATGAAACCTTAAAGTGGACAAGGCTCTAAGGTTAACCCTCATTCCTTAACCCTGTCAACAAACCATGTTTTATAAGTGTGAGTTTTTAGTTGGTATATTTTGGAGGATCTACAAGCTAGCATTTTTAGAACATAATAAAGCCCTTGTGCCTACTCCAAGGCATTGTTTGGATCACACTTCAAATTTTATTTCTTACTATAGTGTTCATCAATATAAACCAGCAAGAAATACTTGTAAAGGTTGTACAATTATGCCCCTGACACTGACACTGATTTAAGGAAATATGAATATATTTCAGTTCGGGTTAAAAAGATAATAGTGTGATATATAATGCAATCGAGGTACACGAGGGCATTATTCAAACATTAAAAAATGATTTTGTTCAAAGTTAATATTATGTTGCATTATAGTAACATAAACTTGTTGGTTGCGAGTGTTCTTAGAGATCATTCTTTTACACATCTAAAAAGGATTTATTTAAACGACATGGAAAGAGATGTTAGAAAATAGAAATTCAAAGTAGAAAATATGAAAGTCATTTCGAAAAAGTCGTTCCATACACACAATAATTAATTACCAATATTTCGAATAACAAATACAAAACATACAAGTGATTAAAGGAACAAGTTGGTCGTGTGCAAATAATGGGAGGTCATATATACGCATTACTAACAAAATAGTTGTTGACAACTTCATTAATTTTTCTATGCTCAAACTATCTCTCTTTTTTAAGCTCGCGGGACATTTTGTTACAGATATTTCTATCAGTGTTTGGATTTGAAAACCCATATTTCAAGGATAGATTTGTAATGAAATTTAAACTATGAAACTATTTCAAAATATGTATTTATTAATGCTTTCATATCTTCCTTTTCGAAAAGTCTATATATCACAATTTTTTTTAAATTTTATAAAGATATTTATATTAAGAAACAACTAACGTTATATGGATAGCTTTTGTTTCCCAAATACTCTTTGGGATCCCATAGATCAGTAGAATGCGTAAAACATTGTCTCGTGATCCAAGGTTTAGTAAAAAAAAAAAAAGAAACAATAAACGTTTATTAACGTTCAAACTAGCTAACCCATAGGTGATTACTTGCATTGGTGTGTGTTGGACAATCAAACAAAAACAGTGTTCACATATAGCATATTAAGACATATTGAGAGCTATAGAAACATAGGAAAAGTAGGCATAGTGTATACAAAAATGAGGAGATAAGCACCATAAGAGACTATTATTATAATATAATGACTGGAGAGAGAGCATTGGAGTTGCCTTGGGGTGAATCCCCTTTGTTGGTGCATTAATAATTGCTCGTGTGTGAAACTGTGAGTCTAATTTGGAGTCTGAATCAGACACCACGTAACTTTCCACCTATGTTAATTTGATGACAATATCATCCAAATTGTATCTGATGTCTCGGAGGATTTGTTTGATCTCCTCTTGTCCTGCAAATAACTGGTAGTGTTCAACTTGCTTGTCACAAATGACCATGTGAAGCAAGGTTTCTAGTTGATGGTGCAGAGCCACTGAGTGAAGAAAAAGAAGTCTCCTTTTGCGAAATTTTCCAAGATCTGGAATCCACCTGAAGGTGTTGCCACTGATTTCAAAATCAGAAAAATATGTCTGATGTCTAAATTCTTTGGCTTCCAAGTTGAGGATCTCATTCCTCACTTCAGGGGGGAAGAAGTCGAAGTAATAAGTCGTTTAGTTCCAATTGAATAGATGTTGGTGATGAGAGGAGGATGCTCCTACAACACTACCCCGATGGCCAAAATTGGTTAATACAATTGGTGTAAGCATAGGTAATTGGTGTGGCCAAAATTTGAACCCAAGGACTACAATAATGGAGAAGTAATATGTCGGAATGTAGAAATTGGATTGAGTGTGAAGACGAAACATTATAAGGGAATCTTCAACCATAAATAGGGTGAACAACCCTAAATACCTTAGTAGGTAGACTTCCTTTTGAAACTGGATCTGCAAGTGGGAATGACAGGCGGGGACTACGCAAAATAAACTTGGGAAGGATAGACCTGTAATACTATCAAAACCAAATTGAAAATGTGCTAGAATACTAGACACCACATACCAGGACCGGACAACTAAATGATATACCTGCAGACTTGGTGATTTGGGAGGATGCAAAAGGAAACACAACGACTAGCTCAAAGGAGGGACCCGTCTCTATGTTATATAGAAAGAGTACAAAAAAACATGGTCACATGCAATCAGACTACCAAGGCAAAATGATATGCAAGAATCAATGAATTAACAAAAAGAGTTGAAATGGAAAGGATGTAAATATATAGACAGTTCTTCACAGAACTCATTGAGCGCCGATGTTGTTAAGCAATAGTAGGGGAGAGTAGGAAATGGTCTGCATACCTAGTAACTATATTTAAAATACGCCACCCTAGGGTGAAATTCATGTGTTTATAAAGAAAAACCATGACCTGAAGATCAAACAGGAAAGAAAAATTGTTTGAGCGATCAAAAACCAAAGAAGGACAAGTGTGTGTTATGGCACGCATGTTAACACCCAATTCATGTGCACTCTTCCCTGAAATGTGTCCATGATCAGCTGCAATGGCCGGAAATTGCAAACCAGTGGAATTTCAAACTGAGGTCCCTCTCCCACCACTTGCCTACATTTAAACTGATTTGACAAAGTCCATTGTGGTTGAGCCTGAAGACGGTGTGAACGCCACACATGGGTAAGGTCCAGACAGGTGGTGACGTAGAATCTCTTCCCCAGAGGCACCTTCCTTTTCACCATTGTCTTTTCGCGCATGCTAATCATTCTAGTTTACACACCTTTGTAACCTTAATGACACCCCCATCGGGGACACATATCACAATTAATTGGTCATAATAGTTAGACTTCACACAATTTTTTTTTTAATATTACATATCAAATTAGCAAAACCTTCATTTCGTTTATAGTTAAATTTCTTATTCTACAATATGTCAATGCAGAGTCCTAATGAAATTGACATAAGGCTTCAGAGCATGCAATCTACAAGGATGTACTGGACTTTGATTTCTGGTTTATATCACAATGTTTTTAATACTTATGTAATAATATTATGAAATAAGTATTAATGTTAGATTATCATAAATTATATCAATCATGTTGTTTTATTTGTCACAACAAAAGTTTTTTAATATGTAGTAGTTCCTTCAAATTTAATGGAATAATATTTATTTTTTTTTAATTTAAATAATTTTTGCAGTTAAGTTGTTGCTTGTTTTGATTATCAATTTGTTAAAGGATCATTTTAAATAAATATTGTTGATAAAATTATAGGTAAAGGGATTGTTTTTCGGTGCTCTATGATTTATGGACATTGAATTGGTTTGCATATAAGTTGAATTTATGCATAGTTATTGCTAACTTTATACACAAATGTTTAATGATTCTATTAATGATATTGATATAGAACATTTTGATGTTGCTTTATAATTTATATATTTAGATTTTGGAAATATAAAATATTTTATCAACAAATTATATTAATTGAGGCATGGAAAATTTATATTTATTTGGGATTTGCTACAAGACAGACATATAATTCACCCATCACCAACTAGAAAACCATTGCCCAAAACTTTGATATGGAAAGACTAACATTTAATCACGACAAATTTTGCATTATGCTATCACAACAATCTCAAATTGAACTTACACCAACATTTGCCAATAAATATGCACTTGCAACAACATTTACTAATAAATATGTGACCCCAAAATTTGATTTTCCTAAGTTGAACAACACCTTTCCCTTACCTATGTTTTGTATAAGGTGAAGACTACAAATTATATCAAGAAATATTAATATCTTCTTAGTGGAGATGACTACGAGTGTTTATGGTATTGAAGTTTGAACTATAAGTTATTATAGTTGGACAATTATGATTAATTCATCGAATTTTATCAAAGATATAACATGGCTAAGGACTCTTTGTTTATGATATTGAAGTTAGAACTATGAATTATTATAGTTGGACAATTATGATTAACTCATCTAATTTTATCAAAGATATAACATGGCAATGGACTCTTTGTTCATCATAATACCATGCATTTCAAATTTAGTATTAATGACCTCCCGTGTATAACAAGGATTACAGGCAATGGTAGTCCCTGTAGATTTGAAAGTACATTTTACATTTGCTATAATGCATATTTATGGTAATAAGGCAATCAAAGCATTTGCAAAATGTTCATAATAGATAACCATGTCTCTTGCTGAAATTCATCTAATTTGTATCAAAGTGCTTGCTACTGCACTAATTTTTTTACTCATCTTGCTTGTGCCATAATTTTTTACTCATCTTGCTCGTGCCGTCAAAACCTGCTTGTACCTTCAAAAACCGTTAGGCATAATTTTTTACTCATCTTGCTTGTGTCGTGTTGTCAAAAACTATCTGTGCCCTCAAAAATTGTTAGCCATAAACAAGATGGAGTTGTGAAATGTCAGGGTATAACTGTGTGGAGAGAGCACCATTCAGGCATGTGAATAAGCCTTGTTTGGAATGTATTGTTCAGTTTAGTGTTGAATATAATCTTTGGAATGTATTGTTCAGTTCAGTGTTGAATATAATCTCTGGAATGATATTTGTAAATCAAGGTGGTGAAATAAAAGTTACAATTAGAGCCTATCAAATAAACAAAAGACAATCATTAAATTAATACAAATTTTTTGCATTTTCGCCGTGAATGACGTACCCAGCGTGATTTTTTTAACGATATACATTTATGGTCCTCCTTTTATTGATTTGTTTTTAATGTTGCTTTATTCTTGTACATGGCAGTGAAGATCACATAAAACTCAAACAATCTCATTAATTTATTGTGATTCAGTTGTTGAATTGTTTAACTCTTGCATCATAAGTTTTGCAATGCATTTGAATGTATGGGAGTTGATTTTTTTCAAGGTTGTAATGGAAAATAGATATGGCAACGAAACAATGAATGATAATATGTTGACCCGGAGAACATGCAAAGCCTTTTATGCAAGCCACCTGATAAATAACTCTAGCAAATCTGAAGATTTAGCCCTGTAAAATGGGCACGAGGCATGTGTAACAAGACACTAGAAATTGCAGACAAAACGTGTTGGTTGAATTCCAAGTCATGGGGATAGTACTGATCATAAAATTTCATGTGATTCAATGACATAATATATTGAAAAAAACAAAGATGATGAATTATTATTCAAAACCACGAACAACCTAGCCTCTACTTGCTCGACTATCTCCTTTCTTGCACGCTGAAAATGACTGGCTTTCCCACGGCTAGTGATAAGCCTTTCCCACCCTCCATCACCAGCCTTTCCCACCCTCCTTGCTTTGTATGGTGAAGCAGTGACATGATAGAAGCTTAGTCGGTGTTGGGGTCGACAACCTCCCTACCGAACTATGGACACTAAAACAAATGTCCATTCTGAGCGAACTGTTACAATGGCAGCATGGCAGAATTCTCCTGCTAGCGGATGTTGCTTCTCAGCACTGCTAACAATGTTTCTAGCAGGTGTTACTTCTCAGCTCTGTGCCTACGAGAACGAGTTTGAATCGAACCAGGGCAGTAAGAGATTTTCTAGCGGGTGTTGCTTCTCGGCTCTGTGCTTGGGAGAACGAGATTAAATCGAACCAGGGCAGTAATAGATTCACAGCAAAATGGTATGAGCAATAATGGATAGGGGATGTTCAATCGCTTCCTACTAGCTGAGTGAAGGTTTGGGATTTTTTAATCCATTATTATGCATGTCTGCTTACCATCTCCCCTATTTCATGGAGGTTGCATGTAACAAAGGCCCAGGGCAGCAGTTAGTGTCGACGCTCATCGGCATTTTAATCCATTACTCTGCATGTCTACTTGCCATCTCCCCTATTTCATAGAGTCCGCGTGTAACAAAGGGCTTAGGGCAGCGGTTAGTGGCGACACTCATCCACAGTGTGTCGTGTAAGGTTCTATTGGAAACACTGAGGGGGTGAATCAGTATTTCTTTTCAATTGCTATTTTTTATTAGTTAAATCATTTATATTAAGAACACAAAATGAACAATAGGAATAAATGCTTTTATTAATATAATCTTTACAATAAATCAGGTACAATATATATAAGACTCCAACTTGTTGCCAAGCGCCAACTTGGTATTTTGTGAGGCTCCAACTTCTAAGGAACCAACCCTATTTTCTCAAGGCACCAACCTTGTGTTTAGGAGCACCAACTCCAAGGACACCAATCCTTCCAATTCTGAGGCACCAACCCCAAGGGCTCAGACCCTATCTTGTCAAGGCACCAACCCCAAGGGCTCCAACCCTATCTTGTCAAGATATGTTTGGTAGTAATTCTCTGCTCCCAAAATCTTCTTCACTGAGTTCTGTCAATCTACAGCTTCACCGTAGTCTCCATGCCACATCATTAATGACAACCTATCTTTGGATGAAGGAGTCTTCACAACTCTTCATATTGCCCACACAAAGTCTGCAAAGTTACCTCTTACTCTCGCGATATCTTACTTCCAAGAAACAAACTCACAAAAACTTCAATGTTGGTGATATCCACTGTTCCCTTTAAACGATGACAGATGAAACTTTATTTCCTTTCACAGAACTGTACTTCAAATTTCGTTTTGTACTTCTTCCATATATTAATTTATCATAGGTTTGAGCCTTTCAAAGATTAACCCAATCAACATAATTGGTTCGTCCTTCGACTTCCTCCTGTCCTGTTGGACCTTCAGCTTCCTTTTGTCCTGCTGGACCTTCGGCTTCCTTCTGTCCTGCTGGACCTTCGGCTTCCTTCTATTCTATTGGACCTATAGCTTGCTTCTTTCTCACTCGATCTTCAGCTTCTTTTGTACCTTCATCGTCTGCTAGACCTTTGGCTTCTCAACCTTTTGACTTCTCGATCTTCGGCTTCCTCTTTCATTCGCTCGACCTTCAGCTTCCTTTTTCTTCTGTTGGACCTTTCGGCTTCCTTCTTCACTCGCTCGACCTTCGGCTTCCACTTTCGTTCGCTCGACCTTTGTCTTCCTTTTTCACTCGCTCAACCTTCGGCTTTCTTTCTACTATTCCTTCAGCTTCCTCTGTCTCTTCAAGTTCACAAGTTGTGAACTTATTTATGCTCTATTTTTATGCCCGAGATAGATACTCAGAACTGAAGTGTTTTAACTCATTTTTATACGAGTTTCACCAATGACCAAAGGACACGTCTATTGGAGGGAGGCTGACTTGTATATTAAAAATATATATCGGAGAGTATTTTATCCATAGACTTGATTATTCACGGAAACCATATAAGAACTGCTACACCAACATGGAGGTCCCACATGCGACATCATCACCTTTAATCCTGCAATTGCCATTTCATGAGAATCGGAGTTATTCCTTTAATCCCGCAATCGCAACTTCATAAAAATCGGAGGTTTTACAAGTGTGCACATGCTCTGTCTTCCGATGGAGTGGATGCGATATTTAATGAATTGTTTTTAATGAATCCATCGGGTCCACAACTCTATTGCAAACGGAGATTTGCACATAACATAGTCAATTCCCCTACTACCGACGGAGCAGATGTGATATGATATTAAACAGTTGTTAATAAATCCGTCGGGTCCACGGCCTTATCACAATCGACGATTTGACATCCCTTAGAAACTAGCGATACTGCGGATGTGATGTATAAATTCATGTTATAATGGTGCAGCGGGTCCGCCATATTATATCACAATCAGAGGTTTTATTGTGACCATTATGACTTGCGATATGAAAGTTCATACGATGGATGCGATATTGTATTAAGGTGTATTATAATGGAACCATCGGGTCCGTAATACATATCGCAATCTATGGTTTGCGGGACTTCGACTGGCACACGGATTAAAATGGCCTTAACCCCCATAGTTGACTGTGATCTAAGAGTTGAATATGAGATCGACAGCTAGGATTGACTGCGGGACTTCAGCCACGATCAAGGAAATCCGTACTCTCCTACCCCCGCAGTTTCTTATCACCGTCGATCTAACAGATCTGACGATCCAGATCTATTCCTCCGCCATTCTTCTTCCGCAAGCACTTGGGTTTGATCTCCATCATTCATTTCTTGACTCCATTATATTGCAATTGGGGGTTTTAATGTGACAAGCCTTCATAACTTGCGACACGAAGATTCCGATATGGTGGATGCAATATTAATTAGGGTGTGTTATAATGGGACCATCGGGTCCGCAACTCATATCGCAATCAGGGATTTCAGTGTAACAACAAGGCTTCAAGACTCGTGATGTGGTGGATGCGATGTTTCAATAGAGGCGTATTGTAACAGAACCATCAAATCCGTAAATCTCCTCTGATTTCATTGTTTTCTTCCTTTAGCACTTACTCTTAGGTATATGCGATAAGTGTCGTTGTTCTTCCCTTTAGCACTTACCTTTGGGCATATGGGATATGCTCTGATAAACAACTTCTCTTTCTTCTGATATGCTTCTCTTGCTCCGATAGGTCTTCCTTTGACTTCTGATAGCTCTTCTTTGATAGCTCATGTTCTTGAATTCCAATGGCTTTCGTCCTTGGCTTCTTGGTCCTATTACATTATGGATCTGCTTCTCCTTGGATTCACATCATTATTTACAATCCAAAATATTGGCATATTGACATCAATGACAATCTAGATCAACAATCTCCCCCTTTGTCATTGCTGGCAATATTCTTCTTCTCTCCCCCTTTGACATCAATGGCAAAGGAATGCACAAGGACTCCCCCTATCAAAGTACTCTCCTTTTTACTCAAGATAGAAGGATTGCTGCCTCATCATCAGCTAGCACATTATCCCCTCTTCATGTCTCAGAATTTCTTCATCATGGATTCAACAATCCTTAAAGATGCTCCACTTCAATGCTTCAAAACAGACTCCAAATAGTCATACACCAAATTTCCAAGTCCAAGTTTTTACGCTTCTACACTTTATTCTATTGTCTCCACAGTCAGAATTAAGAGGCCTTCACAGTCCGTATCAAGAGAAAATTCCAATGAAACTGTCATTCTCTCTATCTTTCTTCATATCAGGATTCCTTTGTATCTTTGTGCTTCTCCTTAAGTTGTTGAGCTATATTCAACAGCACAACATTCTCCCCTCTTTTTCTTTTTTTTAATATCTAATCCTTGACTGTCTTTTAAATTCTTTCTACTGGTTGAAAACTTTTTGCAATGCTTCAATTATGCTATATTCTTCCAACTGTTCTTCCTTCAAGCTCCATTTCCAGATGTGTTTGTTTGTTTGAAGGTTGCCTCTATTACTGTCCTTGATTTACCTATTCTCACATTATATCCCTGAGTCGAGACATTCAACTTCTATAGTACCAACAACATAGTTGTTTTCCCTATTTCTCTAGCATTGGATGACCTTTTCTGCTGCTCCAATTTTTGCTTAGTGATCAAGTGGAAAACATTTTCAACAACAGTCCAAAGAAACGTTACAAGATCATGTTCTTTAATGTAGTGCTCCTGAGAAATGATCTTTATCAAAGAATGATTGTTAATATAGCCCATCAGGGATTTCATAAGGACCCTTTCACGGATAGCTTCTACAATAATGATCAAGAATCACAAGCTCCCCTTAACTGTATGCATCATCTCTTTTGGTAGAGTCTTCCCATCAAATGCTTAGATTGTCGAAGATCAGGTCAATAATATGTGTTGTTCGCTGGAGAGTTCAAGGGACTTTCCGATTGTATTTTCTTCCTTCTCCATACTTGTGTAACTTTCTTATCTGGCATAGTTCTAGCTTGAGAAGGTGCCCAAATAAAGTTGCAATTACGTGCCATATGACCAATGTTATGACACTTGAAGCATTCTATGTTGTTCATGAATAAGAATTCATGACTTCTTCTTACGAAATTGCTTCTCGAAGATTGATGGGGATCATTATAATCCCTACAATCTTTTTCCATGTGTCCAAAGTTTGTACAAGAATAACAATAACCAAGAAATAAACTTTGGTACCTGGGAGATGGAGATTTCCTTGATGTACTTCTGAAGTCTTTCTACCTTGATATCCTTTGATGATAACCATTGTTTCTCGCATCCTTGACATCATCTACATTTCTTCTTGGAACGGGACTTCCTTCATTGTTGCCTTGACTCTTTTCTTTACCTTTGCTGAAACTAGGAGCATCAAAATTTCTTTTTGACTTCCTCATATCCTTGTTGTTTGAAGCATTATCATTCTTTCTCGAGGATTCACCTGCATACCCGAGACTTGATTTATCAAATGGAGATCTTTAATGGCTAAGCATGTCATCCAAGGCTTGAGATTTCTTCAAAAATTTGTCCATCCCTTCAACCTTTTTCTTGAGGGAGACAATTTCTTCTTCCAATATTTCGCAGTATTTATTCTTCTTAGCAAGTTATTTCTCAATCTCTTCCTTGATACAAGTTGCTTCATTTGCTTCTATTTTAAGAGAGATGATATCTGATTTCATTCCGAAGATTTCTTCATTTTCCTTAGCTAGACTACTCTCCATTTCCTCCATGATCCTTGTATTTTTACATGTTTCGGCCTTGAGAAGGTTGAGGTTGGATTTTAGTTTGAATATTTCTTCATCCTTTTCTTTTAGTTGGTATATCATGGTGTTTCTCTCCTTTTCTGCTTCATCATCCTGTCCTTCTATGAATGCCAAAGTTTTCATTTTCTTCTCAGCTCCTTGTGCTTGTTTCCTTGCTTCTTCTAGTTGAGATCTAAGGGAGGAGACCTCTTCCTTGTATGACCAATCTCTACTTCAAGTTTTTTCAAGCTTTTGTGCCTTTGTTCAAGGTGGTTTGACAAGGCATCTTCCCGTTTCTTTTCTTTATCCAATTGATTTGTCATGGATATGACTTCTTCATGATGCTTTCTTTTGTTTTGATGAAATTCCTTCTTAAGCTTGGCAAGCTCTTCATCCCTTTCTTGTACTTGAAGCTTGACAAGGTAAACTTTCTTCCTTGTTTGGTCTTGGTCACCAGCTAGTGCTTTCTTATTAAGTTCCTCGTTTTCCTTTTTCAAATTGATAATCTCTTCCACGGAAGCCATAAGTTTAGTGAGGAGATCTTCTTCAAAATATTTTTCATTCTCTTCATCTTCTAGGTGTTCTTTAGAGTTGATGGCATCACTCTTTTCTTCAGCTTCCTTGATGGGCTCTGGATTTCCTTCTTGCTTTCCATCATCTTCTTGACTAGTGGCCATGGTCAATGCTCTTTTTGAGTGAAGGTCGTGAAGTTTGTGCCATATATCCTTTGATGACGAACATTTTTCCAAATTGGCCTTTATAGAATCAGGTAGCCCATTCAAGATTGCCTTCATCACTTTTGCATTGTACACCTTGGATTCTCCATCCATCATGTTATCAACAATCACTGATTTCCAGACTTCAATGCCTTGAGTCTGTAAGAAATTCCTCATTCTTGCCTCCCATATATCAAAGTTTCCATTGAACAATGGAGCCTTCACAAATTGATTGACTTCGATTTCGGTGGTTGAGGAAGACACATCTTTAGGAGGATTGGAGACTTTCTTCCTTGGCTTCGCCATTTGTGTTCTAATGATCAACCTTCAAGTTATTAGGCTTTGAGTGAAGGTACTGGCTCTGATACCAATTGTTGGAAATACTGAGAGAGGGGGTGAATCAGTATTTCTTTTCAATTGTTATTTTTCACCAGTTAAATCATTTATATTTAGAACACAAAATGAAAAATAGGAATAAATGCTTTTATTAATATAATCTTTACAATAAATCAGGTACAATATATATAAGACTCCAACCTGTTGTCAAGCACCAACTTGGTCTTTTGTGAGGCTCCAACCTCTAGGGCACCAACCCTATCTTCTCAAGGCACCAACCCCAAGGGCTCCGACCCTATCTTGTCAAGGCACCAACCTTGGATTTAGGAGCACCAACTCCAAGGACATCAATCCTTCCAATTCTGAGGCATCAACCCCAAGGGCTCCAACCCTATCTTGTCAAGATATGTTTGGTAGTAATTCTCTGCTCCCAAAATCTTCTTCGCTGAGTTCTGTCAATCTATAGCTTCACCGTAGTCTCCATGCTACATCATTAATGACAACCTATCTTCAGATGAAGGAGTCTTCACAACTCTTCATATTTCCCACACAAAGTCTGCAAAGTTACCTCTTACTCTCTCGATATCTTACTTCCAAGAAACAAACTCACAAACACTTCAATGTTGGTGTTGTCTACTGCTCCCTTCAAACAATGACAGTTGAAACTTTATTTCCTTTCACAGAACTGTTCTTAAAATTGCGTTATGTACTTCTTCCATAGATTAATTTATCACAAGTCTGAGCCTTTCAAAGATTAACCCAATCAACAGAATTGCTTCGTCCTTCGGCTTCCTCCTGCCCTGTTGGACCTTTGGCTTCCTTCTGTCCTGTTGGAACTTCAGCTTCCTTCTGTCCTGTTGAACCTTCGGCTTCCTTCTGTTCTGTTGGACCTACGGCTTGCTTCTTTCTCACTCGATCTTCGGCATCTTTTGTACCTTCATCGTCTGCTAGACCTTTGGCTTCTCGACCTTTCGACTTCTCGACCTTTTGACTTCTCGATATTTGGCTTCCTCTTTCGTTTGCTCGACATTTGGCTTCCTTTTTCTTCCGCTCGACCTTTTGGCTTCCTTCTTCGCTCGCTCGACCTTCGGCTTCCATTTTCGTTCGCTCGACCTTTGGCTTCCTTTTTATCTCGCTCGAGCTTCGGCTTTCTTTCTATTGTTCCTTCAGCTTCCTCTGTCTCTTCAAGTTCACGAGTTGTGAACTTCTTTATGCTCTATTTTTATGCCCGAGATAGATACTCAGAACTGAAGCGTTTTAACTCGTTTTTGTATGAGTTTCACCAATGACCAAAGGACATGTCTATTGGAGGGAGGCAAACTTGTATATTAAAAATATATATCGGAGAGTACTTTATCCCTAGACTTGATTAGTCACGGAAACCATATACGAGCTTCTACACCAACATGGAGGTCCCACATGCGACATCATCACCTTTAATCCCGCAATCGCAATTCATGAGAATCGGAGTCATTCATTTAATCCCACAATTGCAACTTCATAAAAATCAGAGGTTTTACAAGTGTGCACATGCTTTTCCTTCCAATGGAGCGGATGTGATATTTAATGAATTGTTTTTAATGAATCCATCGGGTCCACAACTCTATCGCAATCGGAGGTTTGCACATAACATAGCCAATTCCCCTACTGCCGATGGAGAGAATGCATATGATATTAAATAGTTGTTAATAAATCTGTCGGGTCCACAGCCTTATCGCAATCTACGAATTGACATCCCTTAGAAACTAGCAATACTGCCGATGCGATATTGTATAAAGTCATGTTATAATGGTGCAGCGGGTCTGCAATATTATATCGCAATCGAAGTTTTACCGTGACCTTATGACTTGTGATATGAAAGTTCATACGACGGATGTGATATTGTATTAAGGTGTATTATAATGGAACCATCGGGTCCGCAGTACATATCACAATCTATGGTTTGCGAGACTTCGACTAGCACACAGATTAAAACAACCTTAACCCCCGGAGTTGACTGTGATCTAAGAGTTGAATATGAGATTGACGACGAGGATTGAGTGCGGAACTTTAGCTACGATCAAGGAAATTCGTATTCTCCTACCCCTGCGGTTGCTTCTCACCGTCGATCTGATGATCCAGATCTATTCCTCTACCATTCTTCTTCCTCAAGCACTTGGGTTTGGTCTCCATCGTTCATTTCTTGACTCCATTATATTGCAATCGGGGGTTTTAATGTGACAAGCCTTCATAACTTGCGACGCGAAGGTTCCGATACGTTGAAATGTCCACATGGATAACATTGAAATGTTCTCATATAATGCTTTGATCTCATCCTCATTATAATTATTTAATGTTTCATTGATGGATACATAATTATGTGGTGTAATTATATCATTTAATTTCATAATACATTTAGCGTTAAGGATGTAGTTATCTTGTGTGTATGGATGGATATATAATTATGGGTTGGAATTAGATAACTTAATTCCATAATATATTTAGTGTTAAAGGATGTAGTTATCTTATGTGTTTGTAGTATATTTATAGATATGAATTTAAGTACAATTTTTATAATGTATATTTTTAAAAAGTGTTATTACAAAATTTATAATTAGTAGATATGTGTTAGATATATTAATTGGGTTTAATTTAGGTGGTTGGGAGGAATAGTTGTTATCTTTCTCATCAAGATTCACATCCTATAAAATGTTATGTTAAGCTCTTGAAGGGACTGGTCTATGTAGCACCCTTAAATAAGTATATTATGTGGTACTAGCATGGTACTGGGAACCTCCCTCTTGCCTTTGAGCTAAGAGGGAGGAAAATTTCTTTCTCTTGTTGGTCACTAATACTAAAAATTTTATCCATGAAAAAAGAGACTCGTTAGATCTAACCTAAGGGTAAACTTATATGTTTTCACTTGACATATTAAAATTGTAATGGCTAAGGAGGTCAATAGGTTAAATCTACATTGGTCCCTTGTGGTTATCATACATGTTGTTCACTAGTATTTACCCCATGTGTCATTGGCAGAATGTGAGGAAGCATTTGGAAGGTTTCCTGGAGAAAGTTTTGCATGAAAAAAAATCTTGTTAGATCAATCAATGGTGTATTTGTTACTCCTTAAAGGTGCAGATGTTGTAACATTAAATTAATATCATTGACTAATTTTTGTGTCAAGGGGGAAAATCGGTAACTAGAACATACAATCATTGCTACCACCAATGATCCCATGCCAAGAAACCCCCTTGGCCCAAATGATAGCCTGTAAACCATACCAAGTAAGTTTGGTTTGGATCGGTTCCAAGATGGGCAGCATTATCACCATGAGCCTCAACCAATTGGTCTACCCCTAAGGTAATTTTTAAAAGGAGGACATAGGCGTGAGCTTTATTTTATTTATGTGTGGCATTGGTCTCAAGACCATTAATATAATATTTGTGGGTGCAACCACAGATTCAACCACTAGCCCAATAGCTAAAAACTTTTCATTTTTCACCACTAGATCCAACCCCTTTGGACGATATTTTTTATACTTGCAAAAAAGAATATATATATATATATATATATATATATATATATTTATTTGTTATATACCATATAAAACTTCACAAATTAAAGAAAGAAAATAACAAAACAAATATCTAATGTTCAGGTTATGCACTTATCTTGTATCATATCTTTTTATACATTTATAAATATGAGTTACTTTACACTTCCTATAGTGTATGTTTTTAAAAAGCATTATCACAAATTTGTTAGATCCAATTTGAAGGTTAACTCAAGTGATTTGTTGTGCCATGCCAAAATTGCAATGCCTTAGTAGGTTAATAAGTCAAATCTACATGGGTCCTTGAGGCTAGGTGTACATGGCGTTCATAAGCATTTACCCTAAGTGCAATTAATGGAATGTGAGGAAGTACCAAGAGAAAAATTTCCATGAAAAGAAGAAAAAAATCGGTAGATCAATTTGTACTTGTTACTCTTCAAAGGTGTGGATGTAATATTAAATTAATATCATTGATATTTTCTATATTTATTAGAAGAATATAATATATTTTATTCTGTGAAAGTATATATGATTTTACAATTTAAAAAAATGTGCATATTCTTTTACTATAATTAGTATGAGCATTAAATATTTCCTTCAAGTGGGAAAGAGTGCTCAATATTTTGTTGTTTATTTAATTTGTTATTAATAGATAGCTACTGTGGAATATTAACATAAAATGGGTGGGCCCGGTTATGTGTACAAAATCAATTCATTTCAATAAGAGTGGGGAGGGGAGAGTATGGGGTGGACCCACTCACCCGTGGAGACCAAATCAAATGAGATGGGGAGATTGCCCGTAGTTATATCATTTTCAAGTGAAGTCATGAGATATTTGAAGTGAACACCTATCTAACTATAAGGTGCTCAACGGGAGAGCATATTTTGTTTATCTCCTTGGGGAGGGGAGGGCTTCTTTATTTACTCCCCACACCCCAAGAATTGCACCTCAAATATAGCCAAGTCGTTTTGGGGTTTGTTCAACTAAACAAACATAATGAACTAATATCATAAATAATCATCTATAATTGATCGCATCAACTTTCTTTGTACATTCCTTTTCATTAATGATTTAATATAAATTTACTTAAAAGATGTGAATAACATATTTTATTTGAAAGATAAACTATAGACAAACTAATGTGTAGATTATGTGAAACATGGAAATTTAATGTGATGTTATTTTTACAATTATTAAAAGAATATTAAACTCTATTTGTGTAAAGGAATATAAAATTTTGATCATCAATAAATTTATTTGATATTTTTATAATTGGTTATTATGTCGTATTTTATAGTTACTTTCATGTTATATTAAATTCATCTAATTAGTCCACATGGGGTAGCTCAAGCGGCAATGGCCGTGGAAATGAAGTCTCACCGAACCGGAAGTCTTGGGTTCAAATCTTGGGCTACCCTTCCCCCGTTGAGGGGTACTTAATGGACATGTAAATCGGAGAGTCACACCCCAGCCTACAAAAAAA
>APFE031528320.1:319756-339873 GCA_000404065.3 Pinus taeda
AGAAAGAAAATAACAAAACAAATATCTAATGTTCAGGTTATGCACTTATCTTGTATCATATCTTTTTATACATTTATAAATATGAGTTACTTTACACTTCCTATAGTGTATGTTTTTAAAAAGCATTATCACAAATTTGTTAGATCCAATTTGAAGGTTAACTCAAGTGATTTGTTGTGCCATGCCAAAATTGCAATGCCTTAGTAGGTTAATAAGTCAAATCTACATGGGTCCTTGAGGCTAGGTGTACATGGCGTTCATAAGCATTTACCCTAAGTGCAATTAATGGAATGTGAGGAAGTACCAAGAGAAAAATTTCCATGAAAAGAAGAAAAAAATCGGTAGATCAATTTGTACTTGTTACTCTTCAAAGGTGTGGATGTAATATTAAATTAATATCATTGATATTTTCTATATTTATTAGAAGAATATAATATATTTTATTCTGTGAAAGTATATATGATTTTACAATTTAAAAAAATGTGCATATTCTTTTACTATAATTAGTATGAGCATTAAATATTTCCTTCAAGTGGGAAAGAGTGCTCAATATTTTGTTGTTTATTTAATTTGTTATTAATAGATAGCTACTGTGGAATATTAACATAAAATGGGTGGGCCCGGTTATGTGTACAAAATCAATTCATTTCAATAAGAGTGGGGAGGGGAGAGTATGGGGTGGACCCACTCACCCGTGGAGACCAAATCAAATGAGATGGGGAGATTGCCCGTAGTTATATCATTTTCAAGTGAAGTCATGAGATATTTGAAGTGAACACCTATCTAACTATAAGGTGCTCAACGGGAGAGCATATTTTGTTTATCTCCTTGGGGAGGGGAGGGCTTCTTTATTTACTCCCCACACCCCAAGAATTGCACCTCAAATATAGCCAAGTCGTTTTGGGGTTTGTTCAACTAAACAAACATAATGAACTAATATCATAAATAATCATCTATAATTGATCGCATCAACTTTCTTTGTACATTCCTTTTCATTAATGATTTAATATAAATTTACTTAAAAGATGTGAATAACATATTTTATTTGAAAGATAAACTATAGACAAACTAATGTGTAGATTATGTGAAACATGGAAATTTAATGTGATGTTATTTTTACAATTATTAAAAGAATATTAAACTCTATTTGTGTAAAGGAATATAAAATTTTGATCATCAATAAATTTATTTGATATTTTTATAATTGGTTATTATGTCGTATTTTATAGTTAAAAAAAAAAAAAAAAAAAATCATCTAATTAAAAAATATGCAATGACTACAAATGTAATAAGCATTGATTTGCAACAATATAAACATCAGAATTCAATAATCAATCAATTCAATTACTAAAATTTTGTAAATTAATGTTATCACACATTTGGAACCCATTTTCACATTCTCAGAATCCAGTATTCACCTTGCAAACCACACATTCAAAATTATTTTTGTATTTTCAAATCTAATATTCACATTTTCATACTCTAATTTCACGCTTGAAATTTGAATGGAAATGCCAATTTTGACCTATCCCTAGAAGGGCTTTGACTAAAATTAATCCAAATTTCTACAAATTAATGTTGTTTTGTATTTCTATGTATACTGTAGTTATTTTCACCACTTGATTCATTAATAAATGACGATTTTCATTGCAATACTTAGCCTTGAATATGGTATTTGTGTTTTCTAAGAAATATAGCATTTCCTTTTATTTTCAAACCAATCTAAATCATGGTATACTATTGAGAAGCTTTGATCTATTCATGAGGAATTTGAGTCATTCTTGGAGTTACATCACATAGAATATTGATTGTTGTATACTATTGAAATAAATTTTTCATGGTGAGTTTAATTCGTCTTCAAAGTTTCTCACTCTATATATTGTGTTCATATTTGGTGTGCCTATTGTATTACTGTTTTTCTTTAATAATTACATGGCCATATCTATATAGTTTTACATAAGATCGCGGTTAAATTATATTTTTTAATAGTTAACAAAGTAATAAGATCCAAGATTATTGTCATAATCCATCATTATTGTCACAATCCATTATTATTATCATAATGAAGTAAAAACAACGTATCACATTTTAGAACTTTAAGAATGGGAAGAAGTGAGTTTTTTCATGTTCATACATAGAGGGAAATAGTGGAAGATTGGCATCTCAACTAGTATCCCTCAAGTTACTAGTTGGTCACATAGTGGAGCACCTCAACCTACCTCAAGAGGTAATTTTGGCACCCCACTACACACCCCCACGCCCCATTAAGCAGTGAATCTCTAAGGGACTCCTCCCTTTGTGCTCTCTCTCTAACCACAAAGGAGAGTCTCAGAATTCAATGCACCCAGCACCTAGCATCGATGGAAAGTTCCACTAAAGCCAACAAGGTAGGCACAACTTCACTATGGAAATGGTGCACTCGAGGAATGTAGCACTTCAACCCCAAGTGGGCATGCAAACTAAAGCCCATCAAGGTCAAGAAATTTTCTAGATTTCTTTTTTGGATTTAGTTTGTTTTGTTGTACTTTGTTTTTACTTCTACAATTTGTAAGGAAATATACCTGCCAACACTTTAATAGTTGGATCTAGGAAGGAAGTGTGTGTCTTGTTTCAACAAGACTTAAGTTTCAAAAATGTAGCCATGGTCAAACTACGACATAATTTTGTCTTACAATGTTATATGGTTCAACTATAATTTTTCTAATATAAAATATATTTGTTAGGCTATGAAAAAAACATTATTGTGCATTTATCCTTATTGGTGTCATTTGACCTTACCAAAATTTTATTTCATACCATATACATCTTTAACCATACTTTACTCAAGAGTTCATTAATGGTCTCCATAACGCTTATAATTGATCAAATTTGTATATGAAAGCATGTTATCTCAAAGTAAACTATATTTTCTCTCTAATAGTTATCATTCATCAACAATATTTTTAATAATTATATTACATTTTACCAATTAACACATGCAATAATGATCTTTCGTAAGACCCATAATTATCAAAATTTATATTGATGGTAAGGTGTGCAAAAGCACATCATCTAAAGAGTATAATGTACATTTTGTTACATTATCATTTTTTGTAAATATATTCAACAAATATGGTTGTGTCCAATGTGTCAATAGAGCGAGAATTGTTGGATCTATATATAGAGAGTACAATGTACTTTTCCTTAAAAAGTTTATTATCCATACACAATCATTTTTCATAACTATATTCAACAATTATGGTTGTTTTCAATGGTGTCAACAAAGTGAGGTTGGATCTATTATGTGTCAAAAGTGCGCTAAACTTTCCATAGTATATAAAGTAGTTGTTATATTGTTATATATATATATATATAATTTTTGCATTGTCATTGTACAATCATACATGATAGGTTCATTATTTGGCAACAAATAAGAAACTTGTGTTTTTTGCCCTAAATGAGAAAGCTTATTATATCATTCAATAAATAGTAAGTCAACGCAAAGTAAGTCATCGCAAAGGGAGAAAAGCAACCATTCATTACTACTAATTGAACATTTCCTTAATCAAAGACCAATTACATTGCTAGTTGGGGGCATAAATATAGAATGTCAACACTACTTATTCTCTACTTTAACCAAATCCAATAGATTACACCATCACCACCCTTTAAAGAGGTGCAAAGACATTTATAGGCCATTCTTTATATGGCAATCTTGTCATTTATACATCTAAGTCATTTGAGATGCCTAATCTCTCTTTTACTAATTTGGTGTTTATAAATACATCTAACTACAAATGTTCTTAAATTCATTACATTAAAGGATAGAACCACCTTTGTCGTTCAAATCAGAATTGTTGAAGATTATAGGCTTAAATTGAAAGTAGCCCTTCATTAGGTATTGTGCAAGTTATTTATGTATCTTCCCTTAGTATAGATCTAATAAGGCAGGTTATAGGATGTTGTTTGCAACAAATTTCCCAGGTGGTTGGTTTGGGATTTAAAGCATATATAGATTGTATATAATTGAAAATGTCATTGATATTGTTTTAGGAAGGCAAATTATACTATATTGCTTGTGTAGCATAGTTGGCTTCAGATGTGAAGCTTTTAGATGATTATATGTAATTGAAAACTTTATGGGCATCATCCCCTCTACAATAATAAGTAATAATGGAAAATGAACCTCTAATAGAGGTTGATGGATGGCGTATAAATATCTTAAATAAATTGAATATAATGAAAACTAAAATACCTCTAACTATCCCAAAAATCATTTTGTTATACATGCGATGAGTTTCTAATTCTAAAGACAATGTGGAACACCAGAAATAGTTTCTCAAATGTTTTTTCTTTTGCTTTTGCTTTAAAAACTATCAACTATTTGTTGGTAATTTTCTTCATTTCTTTTAAAAATGAACGTAAAAACAAAAACAAAACTAATCTCCACTCAAATATACTTAAATCAACTACCTCTCAACACTAAAATTTTAAATAATAACAATAATACTCACCTGGGAAGGAAAAAAAAATGAAAACACGAAAAAATTGCAATATTTCCATCAATTTTTTTTCAACATTTTCTCATTTTTATTATACTATAATTATCATTATGAATGTCAATATTTCGATTCAATTTAATAATAAAAATTTCATCCATATGGTCAAAAAAAAAAAAACTTGTTTTTCTTCCTACTTTGTAATCCTTTCGATTTTGTTTCCCTGTTTCTCAGTGTTAACTTTCCTTTTTATCGTTTTCCTAGTAATCTGCCCGAAGTATCTTGCCCTCACTGGACCCAACAATTCCCGCTCGTTTTCGATTTGGGTACACATCGCTCCATCCTTGAGCTAAAATGTAATAAAAGGAAAAGAAAAACATTACAAGCATTCTTGAAGCTAAACATATTAGTACATACATCGCAAGAACTACTATAAAAAACCTTCACTAGGAAACTGCCTGACATAGCAAAAACTACAATAATGTTCAGTCAATATAGAAAATTTAAGCAGGTTGATTGCTACCGCTCTAAGTAAATAGTCCCTTTCTAGAAATTAATGCCCCTCTGCTTATCTGCAGTGGACACATTAAATAAACTTGAGACTAACAGAAATTCGTATAATTCACGTAGGCAGTGGGATGAGGTATCCTTAAGCAAGGCATATCTATGCCATGGATATATGCGAAGCACTTCAAGAAGCTAGTCTGACTGTGAACCCACTCAATCCTCGTAACCTGCACTTACAATTGCAGTCATGATCGAGCTTTTATTTCAAATATGACACCACAATAATAACGCCTTGGCTAGGATTAGTTACGTTAGCTCCAATAGAATCACCTTACCAATACTTCCACGGCAAAACCATACGTAGTGTCAACTTGTGATGATAACTCTGGTCTGTAAGGTTCCCTATAACAACTGGTTAACGTAGCAGCATATCATTACAATATCAAACCGAATTTGTCAGTGAGAATTTGAATATGTATCTTATAGAATCATTTGTACTTTTTATTCTGCACAACTGTTGTAGTTGAACTGAGAATGAAAATATAGGCTGAATATTTTACATGCTCAACTCAATCAAATAATAGCATATGAGCAACCGCTATACAATACTATCTGTTCAGATCCCTCTGTGCACTTCTCTAATTCTAGTTTTTGGAGAACATTACCAAAGTTTGATGCGTGTTTCTACTTATAGGGAAAACTGGAGACGGTTTCAGAGTCATTTTCCTAATCGATTGTATCCTGAATAATGACAAAATTCATGCAAACTTGTCTACAAATTCTTAAAAAAGGAATCCTATTTTCTGAAGTATCACGATTTCAATGTCTAAAATTAAAGGCGAGGAGGATCCTCGAGCATGATTTTGCATCAGCCCTTGAAACTGGGCCTAACAATATTAATAAACGATATGATACATGGAATAGGCAATGACGACTAGGGATCAAAAACAAATCACATAAAGGAATAATTAAAGAAAAACAAAAGCAGGACTCACTATAACAGAAAGGAAAGCTGACCAATTTGTTGATTTAAGAGAATCCAATTTTATTAGGCAGAGTCATTAATTTGTTCTAAGGTCATGAGGGGCTATGGTCATTCAGTTCTTGGAAATTTAAAGTAAATTAGTTGAATGTAGCTTCATGGGAGGGAACCTAGATGTAAAATGATAAGAAATGGTTTCCATAGTTTTATTATTCAGTTACGGTTGTACTATAAAATCATATTTCACATATCAACAAAAGTAGAGAGATTATTTCAGATTTTTACGTGCCTTACTTTCCATGTCTCCATGTTTCTCTCCCTATTGTTCTCTCTATCCCTTGCCTGTTTCTGGTTGCTGAGCCAAGCCATTAAATTTCATGACTAGCAAATGTATAAGCTTCACAAGGAAACAATGAGAATCGGGAAAAGAAGCCAATCGGAACTACATGAACTGGTAGCCAGAAAGCAAGATTAAGCTTCTCAAGGAAACAATGAGAATCAGGAAAAAGAAGCCAATCGGAACTACATGAACTGGCAGCCAGAAAGCAAGGTATGTTTTAGGTAACCAGACCACTGTTTTTAGGCATTAAAATTGGAAGGTGCATCATCCATATCTTAATTTGGATAGAAATGTTCACATCTGTGCACCTATAAATAGAAGCTTTATTCAGCACATTGATCAAACAAATGTTGGTCAAGAAGTTGCAATTCATGGTTATAATCCTTACACAAATGTAGTTGATTTAAGTAAAAACTACGAACTGCAATGGATACTAAAATAATAAATATAGAAGCAATTCCCAAGGAACATTTTTCGTTGTTTAATAATCATAAGTATCGTCACTATCTATACACTCCAATTTCTGGCCACTGAAATGCCTGTATGTTCCTCTATTATGGTACAAAAACACAATGAAATTTACCAATGAATAATGTTATTAATCAACAGCTTTCTTCAAGCTGCTCCTAGTCTTTTATCTCACATCAACTAATGGAATCAAAACAATGTACCCTACCTGTTACTATCTTCTTTAACCAAGGTTTTTTTTCAAAGCAACATTGGTACCTGCATGTGGCTACACTTTTCTATTTAGTTCAAAAGTACACGCATAAAATATGTCTTGCCAGTTTGACCTATTCAGCAATAAAATGCAGAAAGTTTCCATCAGTCAGATGACCTCTGTAGAATAGTTTCACGGGTATCCAGATAAAAGAACTGTTGATTACATTCTGCAAGGTGATTCTCAAGAAGCAAATGATATGGATAGTTCTCAAGGATCTTTATCGCAAATCTGAGTTCCATCTTGTATCCACAACATGCATTCAGCAAATTTATATACATCTCAATCTTCTTTCTTTCCTGATCCAAATTCCTTCTTTTCAGTTTTATCTGTGCCGACTTCACTTGCATCATCATATTGACACTGTCCAGCCAAGCTGGCCTCTCTTGACTTTATACTCTTTTGTCTCCCCTCACTTTCAAAGCTACTCATATTAAGGGAAAGTATCAGAATAGCTACTACAACAACAATAATGTACACAGTATTCATGCTGATTAATGAATGAAGGAAATCAAGAAAGGAAGGTCCCTTGATACTTTGCTTGATGGTTCTTCCTTGCCTGTAGCCTTCAAGAAAACGGGTAATCTCTGATTCCAAATTTTCCTCATTTAAAGTTTCCACGCCATCCACCTTCAAAATTTGAGAGAGGTGTGAATTAGGGACATAGAAAACAGTGAGTGTCCTTGACACTGGAAATCATAAATAAGTTAATAACAGTGCAGCACACTCTGAATCTGTTCGGACAATTTAGAAAACTACTATCATGGTACTGATTCAAATTTTAAGAAAAGGAAGTATGCATTGAATTGCAATAGATCTAATAAACAGGATGTCATTCAAGGAACATCTTTAGTCAATTCACATACTGATAAAACATCATAAACAAAAATTAAGGATGTTTAGAAACCAGCATGCATTTGATCATTGTAGTATGTGGCTTAAGAGCATACTGCTGTTCAACGTGAAACAAGTCCCAAGATTTATGTTTAGGACATGAACTGGACCAGAACCCTTCATCTTGAGAGATTGCATTACAAATTAGATGCTGACCTTTTATTATAAAATTATGTTACTGTAACATGCACCAATGAGGGTTCATATCAACCCAGAAATCATGCACCAACCAAATGATTGCCTTTTAATTCAGAGCACGACACATACATCCGAGACAAAATCTTATTAACATTAAAATTGTCCAATCTTAGCTCCAAACAAATTCCAAATTTAGGACTTGCAAATGAGGTTCACCTCAATAAATATCAGATAGTTTGTTTCAGTAGATAGCAGTATAAATACTTGAAATAGTTTGTTTTGGTAGATATAGTATAAATACTTGAATCCAACCTCTCTTTGCATCTTAAGAGGCCTGCACTTCGTGTTATTGATGGGCTTTCCCTTGCATAGGAGTCCTAACCCTAGAATGCATTGCCACGTGATCTATGTAGTATAAATATACTGCAACATCTCAAAACTTCAGAATTTTTTCTCTTTTTCATGGTGCTAAAACTTAACCCCCAGGTGTACTCGTGCAACTGGAGGGTTAAGGTCCATTCAGATTTCATCAGGATGATTCTGTTGCCTGTCTATCCAGACATTGACATTGATCAGAGCGCATTTCTGAGTCATTTTCATTAGATTCTGGGAAACTACTATTTTTAGCAGTTTGCTTTTTTCCAGTATTCGTAGATATGGCACTGCATGCCAAAGATTATTACATATTTTTTATCCTTATAAAAAACTAAAAGCAAGTCCAATGAGACTGCTTTTGCATGCATGTGAGATATAAATACTTTTCGCCTTTTTCTTTTTCAGAAGATGGATTGATGCTCCATATATCAATGATTAGTCTTTCCTGCAATTTGCTTTACGTTTTTTTAAAGGGAGGCTGTTTTTAAGCACATCTATAATCGGTAGTTTCCATGTATGGCAGGTACAGATTATGTCAAGATTCGGAACATGTAGTGGTAGAGTAGGTTAAGGTTCCAGGTCATGAAGAGTGATGAAATAAGCTTGGTGATGTACAGGTGGAATATTCTTTAAGATGACACATGGCAGTTGATCAGAAGAGTTTCTTTGGGATTGGTAAGTGTTCAGAAGGATTTGGTGCTGGATTATGGATTTGATCTTCCAAGAAACCTCATTTATTGACTTCGTTCACCCTTATCCTAAGAGTCAACCTTGTTTAATGTTGGCATCAGAAGTGAAATTGAAAGTCTAATTTGAATTGTCTAGCAGGTTGATTCACTTTATTATCTACGAAAGGTGAGTCTGATTTTCTTTAAAGCAAAGCTTTGAAGTTTATTACCCTTGCATGGAAAGTGGTTTAAAACCTTTAGTATTTTAATTCATATTCATATTTACTTGATAAAAGCTGGAAGTTGTTATAAACATAATCATAATAAATTAATTAGTTAATAAAAAGTCAAAGGGTGCATATCCCTTCACCTTATGACCAGTCAGTGCTATAAGTAGACTGTCATAAGGCTCATTGTAACATCATCATTCTTATCAATTGACATTTATATATATGTAGAGTAATTATCTATGTTGTCAGATCTGCGGGGTCTTGATGCCGGATATAGATGTCAGCTACAGATCCACCCAGATCCGCATAGGATCTGCCACAAAAACGGATCTGTTAACGCTGCGATCAACACCCTCCAAAATTTTGCTTACACTTGAATTTGCAGCCTACTAAGGATCTCACAATTTGTCATTCCATGGTCAATTGAAGTTTTGTGATATGTTTACTCGTCAAAGTCACTTGCTCACACATGCACAGTGATGGTTGAACTTATGAGCTCACTTCCCTTATGCAAACTTAAACAAGCATAGCACTGCCCATCAAGACAGTGTTTGTGCAATGTTCAACTCATGTCAACAATCAATGCATGCCTTTCGTTGGCAGTCCCCATCACTTTGGTTGTGTTTGTACTTCTATTTCGGTGAGTTTTTTCAACTATCATTTTTGCACTCTGTCGCTTTCACAAGTGTTGACATTACGTTTGCAGTTGTCGCTTTTGTTTTTTTTTTTCACTTTAATAAGTGTCATTTTCATGTTATCTTTGCTCTGCCATGTGTCGCTTTCAAGGTCGTTCGCATTTTGTGATGTCGTCCAATACCTGCGTGAACCAATCTTCAAACTTTAATGGCTATGGCCCTTTCACCAATCTCTACGGAATGATTCATTACAGTAACCCAGTCTTGCCCTTCATCGTCTCTTCCTATCAACACTCTATAACCCTTTATAACCCTTTAAATCCTTACTCCCGCATATATATAACCACTCCTCTTTAACCTTGGTTCTTTTGGATTTACCACATAAAACCTTCAAATCGGCGTTATAGCTATTATAAAACCTTTATAAATGAAAATACGCATAAACATAGGTAACACACCTTTCCCCGCTTATTCTATAGTCTTCGCACATTTCCCGAGGGCTCACGTTTATCGCTAATCGCAATCGGGGTTGGCCACGGTCATACAATATATATCCTCTTCTCCTCCGAAATGCGATAAGCCGGATTCCAAACGTTATACAACGGTGCCTATTCCTTATTGGGTCCACTTAACTTCGCATTTCGCATTCCCTCTCGATTGATACGTTACCATGGGGTTTTGCAATGCGACCACATCGTTGATCGCATCAATCGCAAGTCGAAATTGCTATTGCCAAGGTTAAATCACTCCCCCTTGGATTGTTGCGATGCGATACTCCGCGACGATCCTCCACTGTTGATCCAACCTTTCGATCCAACGGTCAGCGATGATATTGCTCGTCGCAAGTCGCACTCGTTGGTTCTAGTGGCCCAAGGAACGGTTCATTCCTTGTGGTCAAAACGTTGCGATGCGATATTTCAATTCTATGCGATTAAGCCCTATTCGTTGATCTAATAGATCCAACGGTGTCTGTACATCGACACTTCATCTTTTCGCTCTTCCTTTTGGTCTGGGTTTTATGTTATTTCTTTAATGTTTCTCTACGACTCCGGATATTTTCATGATCCTTCATACTTCGTTGTTCCGCTGCACGACTCCACCTGCATTCAACTATTACACAAAATCTCTGGTATGCACATAATTTAACATTCTAAGTTTGAGTCACGCATTTATACAGTTTGGAATTGAATCTGCGTATAAATAAACATTTGCACAATTTCTCTATCTTTGGCCTAATCTTTTGATATCAATTGCCTCTACTTACAACTTGCCCGTGGCTTACAATCACATTCTCATTTGGCTAACTCCCTACTCTTCTCTCTTGTTTTCCTTTTCAATACATCATTAGCAGTTTCTTTTACAGTTCGAGGAACTGTTCATTAGTTATGAAACAGTTGCTCAACAGTTTCTTCAAACAGTTCTTAACTAATCCTAACTTAATCTGTTTGCCTAATTTAAGAACTAACAATGGTTGATTCAGCCCTAATTTGAAATGACACAAAATAAAACTAAATGAAACAGAAACTTGAAGTGTTTTCCTCTCTATTTGTAAAATAAAACGAAAATAAAAATAACAAGAAACATCTCCCAGTTGTCGCCTCTTCATTCAGATGCTCCTGCATCAGGCTCCCGGGGTAAATGAAATTCATGGCTCCTGTCCATGAGCTCTTCAATAGAGTACCCGGCGCTCTGAATCTAGCCAGCATCTAACCAAGAACTATCTTCAATAGGACGACCCTTCCACTTGACTAGGTACTGCAAATATTCCTTCCGTCAAGTCCATCTAGCCACCTGGGTATCTAAGATCTGTTTGATCTCTAGAGGCTTTGTTGGGGGCATTTGTTTAATCCGCGTATCATTCTCTTTTTGGGTGTCCCGTGTTCGTCTTTTCGAACTGTCTTCGTCCTCTGCCGCAATGTAGTGGTACAGGTCTGCTACATTAAAAATAGGTGAAATTCCAATACCTGGGGGTAACTGCAATTCATATGCATTCGCAGAAAATTTCTGAAGAATCCTACAAGGCCCGACCTTTTTCCATTTCAACTTGTTGTACTCGCCTTTAGAAAACCTTTCCTTGCATAGGTGTGCTAATACCAGGTCTCCTACGTTGAATTGTACCTCCCACCTTTTCAAATCTGCCTTCTGCTTGTATCTTTGGCTGTTGTTCTGTAATTTTAATTTCACCTGTTCATGAAGATCGTTGATTTCCTTTCCAAAGTCTTCACCATCAACACTCCTGCGCTCCAATTGTCCCAAATCCCGTAACTCATGAACTCCCTATGGATGCATTCCATATAGGATCTAGAAAGGACTATTGTTTGTGCTCCGGTTGGGCGAATCGTTATAATCAAATTCCGCTTGTGCAAGCACACGATAATTTTCTCCAACCAAACTCCTCAATAAATTTCCCAGACTTCGGTTCACCACTTCAGTTTGGCCATCGATCTGTGGATGATAAGTTAAGCTGAAGTTTAGTTTGGAGTCTAATTTCTTCCATAGAGTTCACCAAAAAAGTCCTATAAACTTAATGTCTCGGTCCCAAACAATAGACTTCGACAAGCCATGTAATCCGACTATCTCGGTAAAGAACGAATGTGCTACATGTTTGGCGTCACTAATTTTCCTGCATGGAATGAAATGTGCCATTTTGGTGAAATGATCCACCACCACCATGATGGAATCAAATCCCCGTTATGTCTTCAGCAGACCTAAGACAAAGTCTAAACTGACTGAGTCCCATGGTCTGTTCGGAATGGGTAAGGGCATATACAACCCTGTGTTTTGGTTGTGTCCCTTTGCAAGCTGACACACTTTGCATCTAGTTACAAACCTTTGTACATCGTTGCGCATCTTCAGCCAATAGTAAAAGTGGCTCAACTGATCCAAGGTCTTGTCTATGCCAAAATGCTCGACTAAACCTCTATTATGCTTTTCCTTGATTAAGTTCTCTCTCATAGAACATTCCGGAATACACAACTGCCCTCCTGTGAACAACAATCCTTCCTGCATATTATAGTCCAGCCATGGACTGTTATCCCTCAACAATGGATTTTGGTAAGCTTCATAGGCTTCCTTAAAATCTGCATCTGTCTCATACAAGTCCTTAAGATGTTCAAATCCTAATACTTGTATTGTACTTTCTTGCAGGATCAAATTCCTCCTGCTTAACGCATCTACCACTTTGTTGGCTTGACCACTGATATGTTTCAACGCAAACGTAAAACTCTGCAAGTACTCCACCCACTTTGCATGTTTATGGTTCAGCGTATGCTATTGCATAATATACTGCAACGCAGAATTGTCTGAAAATAAGACAAATTCATTGGCCAACAGATAATGTCTCCAATGCTTTAGCGCTAGAACCACTGCATAAAATTCTTCGTCATAAGACGTGTATTTCTGCCTACTTTCATTTCTCCTTGAAATAGGCTACTAGTTTGTTCTCTTGACTGAGTACTGCACCAATGGTTGTCCCACTGGCATCACAACGAACCTAGAAAAGTTTGTTAAAGTTTGGTAATCTCAAAATCAGCTTTTCGGTAATCTTCCTTTTGAGTAACTGAAAGCTCTTCTCTGCCGTCTCTGTCCAATGGAAACGTTGATTTGTCTTCTTAATGGTGTCCAACATGGGTGCACAAATCCCACTGAAATTTTTAATAAATTTCCGATAAAAACTCGCCAATCCATGAAAACTCCGTACCTCAAACAAACTTTTGGGAGATGGCCAGCTAACTATGGTTGCAACCTTTTCCGGATCCATTCTAAGTTCATTCTCAAAAATCACAAATCCCAAATAAATTAACTCTTTCTTGAAAAAAAAACATTTCTTCAAATTTATCAGTAATTTATTCTCTGCAATTTTTCCAATACATACCTCACGTGTCGAAAATGTTCTTCCTTCATCTTGTTGAATATAAGTATATCATCCAGATACACAATCACAAATTTACTAATGAATTCCTTTAGCATCTTGTTCATCAATCGCATGAACGTGCTAGGGGCATTGCTTAACCCAAATGGCATAACCAGCCATTCGTACAAGCCTTCATTGTCTTGAAAGTTGTCTTCCACTCGTCACCTTCTCGAATTCTGATTTGGTGGTAGCCGCTTTTCAGGTCTATCATTGAAAAGTACGCTGCTCCACTCAAACAATCCATCTTCCATCCAAGGTAATGGGAATCTGTACCTGATAGTAATCTTGTTAATGGCCCAGGAATCCGTGCACATTCTCCACTCACCTCCTTTCTTGGGAGCTAAAACAGTCGAAACTGCACAAGGGCTTAAACTCTCCTGAATCAGTCCTTTATCCAACAATTCCTGCACCTGCTTCCGGATTTCTTCATTATGGCAAACTAGCTCCTGGAATAAAATCAACATGGTGACTAATGCTCCGCTTTGGTGGTAATTTGTCCAGTAGATCGTCTACCACAATATCACTAAATTCTTGCAGCATGTTCTGTATCTCTTCAGGTAAATCAGTAAGGTTGGTGTGTACTAACACTGCCCTTGGTCTTCTCACAACTGCATAACCCAATTCACTCTCCTCAATCTGTCCCAGAAACTCCTCTCCTCCTAGCAGCAATGCTTTCGTTCCACTTGTTTTTGTTGTCTCCTCTTCTTTCATGGGTACCAAGGTATGCTTTATCCCATCTTTAACAAATCTGTAACAATTTTCAACTCCGTCATGGACTACCTTTTTATCGTACTGCCATGGTCTGCCCAGCAGAATATGGCACATGTCCATCGGCATTATGTCACAAATTACCTTAGCCTTGTACTTGCCTATCTGAAAATCTACCTCACATTGTTCATCAACTAACAATTGGTGTCCCTTCTGCAACCACGACACCCTGTATGGAGTTGGGTGTTTTTCTCTCTTCAAACCCAGTTTCTCCACCATCTCCGTAGCTACTAGCTACCAAATTATCAGTGCTCCCGCTGTCAATAATCAATTTACAGCATTTTCCGTGCGACTTACATACAGTCCGGAACAATGCTTTCCTCTGTGTCTGATCAGCTACTTCCTTAGTTGGTTTTAATAATACCTTGTTCAACACCAAGGCTTCACCGGTTTCTGGCATATTTTCCACCTCCTATGGCAGTGCATCTACTTCATCGGGCTGAGCAACTTATGCTCCCCTCTACCCAATTTGTTCATTTATAGGACATTCACACTTGTAACACTGATAGGCATTTCCTCTGCCTCTGCCATTACCTCTTCCTCGTTGGGATGGCCTTCCTCCTCTGGCGTTACGTTCCCTTTCACTCTGTCCCGAAGTCTTCGAACTACTACCTTCTTCATTGTTGTTGGCAGTCCTACCTCTGCCAAAGGTCTGTCCTCGACCTCTACCAAAACCACGTCCTCTTCTGGCATTTTGATTCCTAGCAATCTTTTCCTCTGCCTTCAAAGCACTCTGATAAACTTCCTCCATGGTCTTAGGGGAAAGAATGCTAATTTCGTCCAGGATCTCCATCCGTAGACCATTCACAAACCTCGTTGTTTTCTCAGGGGTATCTTCTACATAACCAGCTCTCAGGTTAATTTTATAAAATTCTTTGGTATATTCCTTCACAGTCATCATTCTCTGCTTCAGGTTCTGTACCTGTCTATAAAGGGCAATTTGATAATCTTTAAGCAGAAACTTGCTTTTCATTTTCGCAACCATCCTATCCCATATTTTAATCAAGGGTTTGTTTAATCTCCTCCTTTATGCATGTACACTATCCCACCACAATGTTGCATGTCCCTTCAATTTGGTGACAGCAAACCTGACCCTCTTGTCTTCGTTGATTTCTTCATACTCAAAATATTTATCTAATTCACTTATCCAGTCTAACAAGGCCTCAGTGGACAAACTGCCATCATAATTAGAGAGCTTCGGTTTTGGCTTGCTGCTAGCTAACAAAATTGACCTCAATAGCTTAATTTATGGTCCTTCATCATCTGACCCATCTGTCGCGGCTATGTTTTCCTCCTCATTATCATCCCCACTTTCCGGCTCTCTACGCCTCCCTGCTTCCACCGCTGTCAAACGTGCAGTTAAATTTCTAATCTCTTCTCTTAACCCTTCATCTGCTGCTCTTCTGACGGCTCTTCCTCAACCCCTTCTTCCTACCTCCATCTTTACTAAGAGAAAGGAAAAAAACCTGCTCTGATACCAAAAATGGTGTCGTCCAATACCTGTATAAACCAATCTTCAAACTTTAATGGTTACGACCCTTTAACCAGTCTCTGCGGAATGATTCATTACAGTAACCCAGTCTTGCCCTTCATTGTCTCTTCCTATCGGAACTCTATAACCCTTTATAACCCTTTAAATCCTTACTCCCGCATATATATAACCACTCCTCTTTAACCTTGGTTCTTTTGGATTTACCACATAAAACCTTCAAATCAGCGCTATAACTATTATAAAACCTTTATAAAGGAAAATACGCATAAACATAGGTAACACACCTTTCCCCGCTTATTCTATAGTCTTCACACATTTCCCGAAGGCTCCCCTTTTTCGCTAATCACAATCGGGGTTGGCCACGGTCATACAATATATATCCTCTTCTCCTCCGAAATGCGATAAGCCGGATTCCAAACGTTATACAACAATGCCTATTCCTTATCGGGTCCGCTTAACTTCGCATCTCGCATTCCCTCTCGGCCGATACGTTACCATGGGGTTTTGTGATGTAACCACATTGCTGATCGCATCAATCGCAAGTCGCAATCGCTATTGCCAAGGTTAAATCACTCCCCCTTGAATTGTTGCGATGTGATACTCCACGACGATCCTCCACCGTTGATCCAACCTTTCGATCCAATGATCAAGGATGATATTGCTTGTCGCAAGTCGCAGTGGTTGGTTCCAGTGGCCCAAGGTTCATTCCTTGTGGTCGAAATGTTGCAATGAGATATTTCAATTCTATGCGATTGAGCCCTATCCGTTGATTTGATAGATCCAACGGTGTCTGTACATCGACACTTCACCTCTTCGCTCTTCATTTTGGTCTGGGTTTTATGTTATTTCTTTAATGTTTCTCTACGACTCGGGTTATTTTCATGATTCTTCATACTTCGCTGTTCTGCTGCATGACTCCGCCTGCATTCAACTATTACACGAAATCTCTGATATGCACATAATTTAACATTCTAAGTTTGAGTCACGCATTTATACAGTTTGGAATTGCATCTGTGTATAAATAAACATTTGCACAATTTCTCTATCTTTGGCCTAATCTTCTGATATCAATGGCCTCTACTTACAACTTGCACGTGGCTTACAATCACATTCTTATTTGGCTAACTCCCTACTCTTCTCTCTTGTTTTCCTTTTCAATACATCATTAGCAGTTTCTTTTACAGTTCGAGGAACTGTTCATCAGTTATGAAACAGTTGCTCAACAGTTTCTTCAAACAACTCTTAACTAATCCTAACTTAATCTGTTTGCCTAATTTAAGAACTAACAATCGCTGATTTAGTCCTAATTTGAAATGACACAAAATGAAACTAAATGAAATAGAAACTTGAAGTGTTTTCCTCTCTATTTGTCAAAATAAAACGAAAATAAAAATAACAAGAAACATCTCCCAGCTGCTACCTCTTCATTCGGATGCTCCTGCATCATTTTGCAAGTGTTTTCTTCATATTATGCCTCTTGTCACAGGTGTCGCTTTTGTTGTTTTCACTCCTGCATGTGTCGCACCTTGCATATCACCAAACCAAAGTTAGTTCTGGCACACTCTTCTGCATTAGATGGTCTTACATATCATTAGAATATTTGCTAGACACATTCCTACAGCTAAGCGCACCTTTTGGTCTCAGTGATCACGTATGTCGTAAGTTGTAAACTAAGTGTCGTAATGTGTGTGTCGTTTCAACTGTCGCACTTAGAAATAAGTGTCAATTTGTTGTCGTTTCGAGGTGTCATTATTATCCATGAATTCTGTGTATCCTTCTGGCTTGTATTGACGGTTTTATGTGTGTGATCCATGTTTGGGTCGTGTTCAGATGCATCTCTCTCTTTTACTCTGTTGGTCTCACACTTAGCCATTTTGGGAGCCCTTCTTGGTCCTCCTGCTTAGCGCAAGTTGTCAAGGCATTAACCCTTTTACTAGGTGATGAACGCAACTTCTTCATGAGCCTCATTGACGTAGCATTAAGTCTTTTCTAAGGTCTCCTCCCTCTCAAAGTGCATTAATACTTCCTAGGATAAGTGACCTAACCTTTTGCTGCCTCCCTCAATGAAAAGCGCATTCCAGATGAACAAGCAGGCATTGTCGAAGAGAATTGTGCCCTTTGAAACAACAAAGCGCACTTCGAAAGAACAAAGTCTTGTCTCCTCTTGAGCGCATGGCACAATCCTGAAGCCTGAAGCATTTGAGCGCATGGCACAATCACGAAGCCTGAAGCCTTCATTTGAGCGCACTCCTTTGAAGAGAAGAACTACGCCCTCCTAGTTCCTCTTGAGCGCATTGCGAAGGCTCGAAGCTTGACCCCTTCGTTCCTTCGGTGTGCGCCCTTGCACCCTCCTTTGTCCCTTTAGAGCACAAGGGCACCCTGAACCAACAAATGATTCTCCTTCGTGCTTTGGGCCTCTACCCTTGAGTTCTCCCTCTCTTGCTTGAGTGCACAAGCACACCTTGAAGACCTCTTGTGAGCCTTAACCTTTCACTGCTTTCAGCTCAATAAAAATGAACAGTGAAGCTTTCCTAAGCCACTGATGAGTTTGACTACACCCCCTTATCAAGCCCCCTTCTTTTAACCCTCTTATAGGCCAATCATGAGTTGATCATTCCATGAGCTAGATAATGATAGAATAGATGGTTTTATGGCTGATTTCCTTTTTTCATGACTGGTTTTCATTGGCAGGAGTACCTTCCTAGCATGACAAGATAATGCTCAAAGCAGATAGCAAGGAGAAGGCATAAAAAAACACCTGCGGAGAAGAAGAACAAAGGAGAGCTATCATGGAGACATGAAGCAGATTATGTACCAAGACAGAAAGAAGGCACTGCATGATGACTCAGAGGATTCCAAAGTTGATCCAAGACCATTTGGAGGGTGAAGATAAAGAACAAAGCAGATCTTCATGAAGATGAAGCATAGATCAAGATGAAGCAACAAGGAAGACAGTGTGGCATTGCCATTTCAGCATGAAGTCCATGTCATCATTGTCAAGTTGTAACTTGTACAGGTGTCATCATAGTAGTCAATATGTGTCCATGTGTCATGCCACATCACCATGTGGAACGTAATGATGTATTCTCAAGAAAAAGACAAAATGTAATGTGTGGAAGTCCAAGAGTCATATGTAGAACATGAAGAGTCACATAGTCATATATGTCCAAAACCATAGAAGTCTAAAGTTCATAATAGAAGTACAAGAGTCATGAGGGTAACTCAAGAGCTATGGGGATATGAAAGTTCATTCCCCTTGTTATAAAAGCAACCTTGTAACTCAAGCAAAAGGCTTTTTGGAGAGCGAGTTTTAGCTTCTCTACTCCGCATAAGAGAGAAAACTATTCTTTGGAGAAGCAAGAAGTGATTTAATGTTCCACTACTGGAACTAGTGCCTCACCATTGTAACCATGTACTTGGATCTTTCACTTTATAATTGAAGCTCAATGAGCCAACACATTTTCATGCATGTATTGTGAATGTCTTAGGACTATTCTTTAAATGTTTTCTATATATGTTTTGTTCATATGTACTAAGGAAATTGTGTAGGAATTTACAGGGTAAGTTCCTCAGATAGAACAACAAAGGACACCGCTCACAAACAGATCACAGATCAATACACCATTATTCTTGACGTGGTTAAAACCCTTAAAGAGGGAAACAGTCCGCGACCTGATCCAACACGGCCACTTCAGGCAATTTATCAATAAAAGAAAGAAAATTTACATAAGCTTCTCTCATGAACGTTCACCCTACAAATGACCCTCCATGCTCTTTAAATAGAGATCATGGACCATTCGGGTGTTAAGCCACAGATCAAGTGTCGTAATACCGAGGAGAATGAACCATCGAATCACTTAATGTCTAGAACATATCGTGATCGTCGGATTGTAAGTTACAAAAGTACATAGTAAAGAAACACACTTTACCTAACTCTACACTAGACCAAGTTATACTTAACTATTTCCTATGTGTC
>APFE031528320.1:341427-391552 GCA_000404065.3 Pinus taeda
TTATCACATGGCCAAAAACAAAGCCATGTTTTCTTCTTTAAATGATTGTAACACCAAAATATATATGTTGGTGATGATAAATCTCTTAGTGTTGTAGGGACTGGAACTGTTCATCTAGACAATGGTCAATTTAATGATGCATTATGTGTTCCAACCTTATCCTGCAACCTTTTATCTTTATATTAGATAACTCATTCAGGTGAAGGTAAAACCGTCGAATTTTCAACTCACGATGTTGTAATTAAGGACCTAAGAGATCTATGTAGGAATTTATAGGGTAAGCTCCTCATATGGAACACCAAAGGACACAGCTCACAAACAGATCACAAATCAATACACCAACATTATTAACGTAGTTAAAACCCACAAAGAGGGGAACAATCCACGGCCTGAGCCAACATAGCCACTTCAGGCAATTTATTAATAAAAGAAATAAAATTTACATAAGCTTCTCTCATGGACAGTCACCCTACAAATGGCCCTCCATGCTCTTTAAATAGAGATCATGGACCAATCAGGTGTTAAGCCAGGGATCAAGTGTCAGTAATACCGAGGAGAGAATGAACCGTCGGATCACTTAATGTCTAGAACATATCGTGACCGTCAGATTGTAAGTTACAAAAGTACATAGTAAAGAAACACACTTTACCTAACTCTACACTAGACCAAGTTATACTTAACTATTTCCTATGTGTCGAAATATCCTAACAAATTGAACTAGTTTGGTGGCCTTGGTACTTATTTTGATGAAGGTGTGTTGTATGTGGTTTGATAATCTTTGTGTCTATGTAAACTATTTCGCTAGATAACTAACAAATCTTTCTTTGCTCGTGTGCCTCTTAGGTTAGTACTATTACTTCCTTCTAGAAGCTCACTTTTGTCTCCCCCCTCATGAAAATCTCCTTTTACACATTACAATCGGTGTTTCACAATGTCAACTTACTTGCTTGTTCAAGGGTTATGTATATAATCTCTTATGTTATTCATTGAAACCAAGATGAACCTTACAGTTATGGTGGCCGGGCCGATACTCCGAATGGGACTCCTACTCCAATGGTTTGAGGTCTGATTGGGACTTCACATCGAGGATACCCCTTGTATGTTGGTGATATCCAGCACCGTCAACTGGATCCTTCAAACTCAAAAAAAGATCCCATGCTACTAAAACGGATCTTGTGCCAACTATCGCTCATAAGTCAGATCCTAAGCAAATTAAAATTAGAGTTTTATGTTTATATATATTCAAGCATATTTTCCACTTGACTGATACCCTTAAAAGCAAATATTCTATTTAAACTTTTGAAAAGATGACTTACTATCAATGTTGCAGTTATCGTTATTGGGATTATCGGCAAGGGGAAAAATTGGGAAAAAATCGAAATAAATCATAAAAATCGGGAAAAAAATCGTAAAATATAAAAATATTCATTTTTTCCAAAAAAAAAAATTGTTAGTAAAGGTAGTACCATTCTTTTCTATTTATGCTAAACAAGGACACCGGATACATCGTTCTGGTGGCCCCAACCTGCCCCGAAGGGAAACCAGGTCTGTTGGCCACCTTAACTTGTTATAAGCGTTCCAAAAACAAAACTTGACAAGTCTTTCCATATTGGCTATATGCACTATACAGCTGAAACTACTTATTAAGCTACTAGTTCGCATGCAACTGTAATAAGGAGAAATTCAAAAAAAGACTCCAGCAGATCCTCAAGAAGCTCGTTCCTTCCTGATTCCCGCGTACTGGTCCGTATCCATGGGGATATTCGTTTGTTCTTCCTGGCTAGGGTCGTTGCTAGCCATCCTTGACAGTAATTGAGACATCTCCTCGAACTTGTTATTCTGGTTGATCATGATGACTTGGAAATTCTTCATTTCCTTCTGCAAGTTTGGCACCTCATCGGCAATTTCCAAATTTTTTTAATATGTAAAGCATCTACAACATAATATTAATACATTGACACATAAATATGATAAAAAAACTAATATATAAGATGTGTAATATCATTTCTAGTGCTACATCACACATAATAGTGAATCATGTCCTAAATAGTAAGTCTTGACTACTGAGTCCCCACTCAGCCTCAAAATATCAACAAAAAATATAATAATGTATCTCATATCATGAGTCATAATGTCATATACAATGAAATGAACCAAATAACTAAAATCTAATACTATTGATTTCCTCTGCCCCTCTAGAAAATGCAATCGCTTTCCCTTTCCCTCTAGATGTAGATGCCGGTGGAGTTGGCACTGGACTCTGTTGTGCTCTAAAAGCTGAAAAACTAGGAGCTACAAGAGGTAGACCATGTCCTCGATACTGGTGACAGGGGTAGCCTAGGTAGGTTGTGTCACCTCCTCTTCCTGTTGCTCCTCCTCATCAAAAAATCGGGAAAAAAAAAAACAAAACAAACAAACAAAACAAAAACAAACAAACAAACAAAAAATTTTGCAAAAAAACCCAAGAAAGAAAGAAAAAAATAAATAAAAAAATAACATAAAAATCAGGGGATAATATCGCCAAACTAAAAAAATCACGATTTTCCACTATTATCGTGATAATATCACGATTTTCGCAACACTACTTATTATTAACCTATAGGTTGTATATTTGTATAAGTTATTACATACATGTATATGTAGGTTGTATAGCACATGATAATGCGAGCAAGAAAGCTCTGGTAAAGATTTGAGATAATATATAGATATTGTATATAGTATATGTTTAGTTTTCAGTTTCCTTTATGTACAAAGGATGGTTGTGTCATTAATAATTTAAATTATTTAATTAGATCAATCCCATCCACCTCTAGGCAAACACTCCTCTTGGAACAGTATGATACACAGAATAAAGCATGTTCTCAAATAGTGTATGGTATTCATTTATCATCATAACTAGCTAGAAATTTTTGGATTTTACGATTTCAAAAAATATGACAAGTTGATCATGATGTATAGTGGAAATATTCAGATGACAAGGATGTAAACACATTTCCAAATATGTAGTCAAAACTACTCTACATAATCATATCAATAGATTAATCACTAATGAGATACTCAATTTTGTATTTACAATTATCCTTTTTGTATAAGCCATGATGTATCATGATTTAAGTCTTTGGATTTATAATTTTATGTAATGATTTCAATTCTAATGTTGTAATTCATGAATGGTTTTAATTTTTAACTTCGAATATGTTTTATTTAAATTAAAAAAATATATATATATATTAAATATATATTTTTGTAAATTGCATTTCCCCATCGTATATGGATCCTGGATTTTCAAAAGTCTTGTGGATCCATACTCGTATTCATATCCATTTCCTAGTAACTTAGATAGATCTATATTCTCAAATAAATAAGAACGGTCTAAATTACATTGGTATCAAAGCCATGTTTCAGCCTCAATCCAACCTATCCATACTATATTGCTCCGTACAAGTCATGGTTGTCGTCCGTACAAATATGGTACAACCACCATGATCTTTTCTCATAGCCGCCACTATCATTCCATCACCATCTTGTTGATTTTATATCATCGAAAGGTATTCTACATAGGGTTGTGTCTAGCATGTAGGAGAAGAAGTTCCCTTTAGGTGGTTATTCGAGAAGAGCAACTAATTTGAATTCTTTCCTAAGTCTAACTTAGGAAAATCACATTAATTAATCAATGTTGGCTAACTGGGCAAATTTATAACGATAAATATTTAATCATTTAAGTGATTTAGATCTCATCTCAACCATTGGTCTAAGTGGGTTAGGATTTAAACCAAGTCGTCCATCACTTTGGAGATTGAAGGTTAAGGATCTTGCTCAATTTGAAATTATAAAGAGAACCTAAGGGAGAGGATGAAGACACATTGCATTTGTTGAGGAAGCGATTTGATCATGAAATCGACTCGAGTGATTGAGAAAAAAGAGGAAAAGTGTGCATAAGGTTTTTGGAAGGAGAATTTGAGAAAGGGTCGAGATTTGGAGGAGAGAGGCGGAGTTTGTGGGGCAATTCAAGACTATGAAGAGAGGACGAGATTTCCAACCAATGTCCCATGAGGAAGAGAGTCGAGATTTTCTCAAGGCGCACTGACACAGTTGGGACTGAATTTTGCGCTGGGGGGGTGAATTTCTAGGGCCGAATTATCTTCCAAAGTACCCATTTTCAGGGGGGGTTGAATTCTCCCTTAGGCCAAAAATCATAGGAGCTAATCCAAGTTCCAATATTATTAGTGTTTTTTGTGCAATTTCTCTATGGATTTAGGCCCTAAATTTTCTAAATTTCAATATAAAGTCAAGGGAGATTTAATGGGCTAAATTTATACCGTGGTGATTTCCTATTTATATTTTTGTTGAAAATTTACCATTTAAAAATTGTGAACACCAATGTAGTTATTTTTACAATTCCAAGTTTTAAGTTGGGTAAAAATTATTTTCTGGGTATAAATAATGATGAGAAAAATAAATCAAATCTAGTGTTAAAAGCTCAACACAGCATCAAAGGACTAGAAACTCTGAAGAAGGGAAGATCATAGCACTAGGTTATAACAACATTTTTTTGTTTTCAACAGAAGGGTTTTGTGTCTAAATGTTTGATCTAAGAAAAATGACCTCCACCTCGTTGAGATTTGAATATTAGTTGGAAGGGGCATCTAAATTCAGTGCATGGAGAGAGACAATTCACTAATTCTCATGGAAAAATGTCTATGGGAATTTGTTGATATTGATATACAACCTTCTTTGGATGCTACAACACAGGTTGCTCATAATCCAAAGTATATGAAAGCTAGATGTATCATCCTAGATGCTATGAAGGATCATGCAATCCCTCAAATATCAAGAAAGAAGACTGCCCATGAGATGTAGATAGCTTTGACAAAGTTGTACCAAAGTGACAACTAGAATCGGAAGATGGTGTTGAGAGAGAAGTTGATAAACACCAATATGAATAAATCAAACATGGTAAAATCATACCTCGCTAAGATTCAATAGGTTCGAGAAGAGCTTGCAGCTGTTGGGGAACTTGTACCAAAGGATGAGCTTATTGAGATAGCTTTGAGTGGATTTTCCAAACAATGAGCTACCTTTGTGACAGGGATCCTAGCACATGACAAGCTTCTTGATTTGAACAGGCCAAGGGATGACATCACTCAAAAGGAGATTTAGGAGTCATTGTCAAGTGGACAACATAAGAGTGGGGATGAGGAGAACCCTGCTCTTGCTAGGCAGAGAAAGAAGCGTAAGGAAAAGGCCAAACAGAACCTAAGTGGAGGAGCATTTTCACAGACTGGTAAGAAGAAGGACATGAGAAAAATTCAAGTGCTTTGCATGTCAAAAATATGGACATTATGCAGTCCAAACAAGAAGGGCAAGGGGAAGGCACCAATGGTTGCACCTGCACAAATGGATGAGTTAGCCAATAAGTTTGAAAAGGAGTTTTCATTAGTGTCATGTCTTTCAAGCACCATTACATGAGGGGTCTGGTTCGTTGACAATGGATCATCTCATCATATTAGGGGCTCCCATCACCTCTTCACCAATATGGCTAAGGAGCATAGAGACCTACATGTGGAGCTTGGTGACAGTGCCAAGTATGCAGTAGAGGGCATGGGCAACATACAGTTTCAGTTCGATTCAAGGAGTCCTATGGAGGTGAATGAAGTGTTGTATGTACCAAGGCTTGAGAAGAACTTACTCTTAGTCTTGGCTATGGAGGTCAACGATTTTGGGGCCAGCTTTACAAGTAGACAACTACTTGTCAGGTTGAAGGGATTTGATCATGGTGTGAGATGAGTAATTGAAGGCAGAGAGGGTAACTTGTACTTGTTAAGAGGGTAGCCAGTACAAGCCCTAGTGCATGACAATGACCACCTGTGGGTGTTGTAGCACAAAAGGATGGGTCACTTGCACTACAGAGCTTCATCATTGTTACAAGAGATGGTCACTGGTCTTTCGAAGTTCAGTGTAGAGTGGGATGTTGTATACAAGGTATGTGCACTTGGAAAGTATGCCGAAGATGCATTTCCAAGTAGCAAGAGTAGATCCAAGGGTGTGTTGGACTTGATTCATTTCGATCTGTGTGGGGTCCTATGCCAATGGAGTCTGTGACAGGATATTTCTATTACGTGACGTTTATAAATGAGTTTTTTGGAGGACATGGAGATACTTCTTGAAGGCTAGGGTTGAGGTCTCTAATTAGTTTCAAGAGTTTAAGGCTCTTGCGAAGAAACAGACAAGGAAGAAAATCGAAGTTCTCAGATCAGAAAATGGGGCCGAGTATACCTCCAGCAAGTTCAAAAATTTATGCAAGGAGGCAAGAATCAAAAAGGAGTTGACAGTGCCATATAATCCACAGCAAAATGGAGTTGCAAAGAGGAAGAATAGGGTCGTCATCGAAAGCCAAGGCTATGATCCATGATTAGGATATTCCTATGTTTTTGTGGGCTGCGGCATGCAACATGACTATCTATTTGCAGAATAAGAGTCCTTACAAAGTTTTGGAGGACAAGACTCCTGAGGAGGTTTTCAAAGGAGTGAAACCAAAGTGCCACCACCGTCGCATCTTTAGTAGTCCAGTGTATGTCCACATGCCTTAAAAAAAAAGGACGAAGGCCTCAGTAGAGAAGGGAATTTCTGTTTGATACAACGTGACTTCAAAGGAAGGTCTAAATTTCGACATAGAGGAAGACAATGGTCAGCAAGGATGTCAGAATTGCGAAGGGTACAACCTTTAGAAGGTCACGTGGTTCAGATCTAAAAGTGGCGAAGGATCAAGAGCAAGAGGCTCCGAGACTAAGGAGAGACCACCAATACCAACAACAAGGAGACAATCTTTTGCTCAGGAGGACAAATGAGATATTCCTTTAAACTCTGTCAAGAGGAGACCAAGATGGGTTGCGTAGACATTGAGAGATGCTAAAGAGCATGCCAAGGCTCTTAATAGCACTTTCAGGGAGAGTAGACCATAGAGGAGATTTTCCAACTATATGGCCTTGATGAGCTGCATTAGTGAGACCGATCCTTCTACATTGAGGAGGTAGAAAACAAGCATGTTTGGAGTGATGCCACAGTGGAGGAGTACATCTCCATCATGAAGAATGATGCCTGAGAGATTGTACCAAGGCCTTTGGAAAATCAATGGTCACTTCTCAATGGATCTATAAGGTCAAACATGTAGCAAATGGCAGTGTCAAGAAGCATAAGGTAAGGTTGGTGGTGAGAGAGTTCTCCCAAAAGGAGGAAGTAGACTACGAGAAGACTTTTTCTCTTTTCACCAAATATGAATCTATCAGGGCTATTATTTCCATTGCTTCAAAGATGGAATGGAGGATACATCAAATGGATGTGCAGACAACCTTCCTCAATGGAGTCATTGAGGAGGAGGTGTATATTGAGCACCCTCGAGGATTTAAGGTGCATGGGAGGGAATCTCATTGTTGAAGAAGGTATTATACGGACTTAAGCAGGTACCTAGAGCATGGTACTCGAGGATTGATGGGTATCTGCTAGGTTTAAGCTTCACCAAGAGTGAGGCGGATACCAACTTATACTATGTACTTGTTAATGGTGTTTGTGGATGATCTATTTCTGACAAGATCTGAAAGGCTCATAGAGATGTGCAAGGACCTTGCTTCGAAATTCAAGATGAAGGACATAGGGTTGATGCACTACTTTCTAGGATTAGGGGTGTGGCAAAAACCAAGAGAGAGATTCCTTGGTCGGGCAAGTATGCAATTGATACCCTGAAGAGATTCAAGATGGAGAATTGCAGACATCTATTAACACCCATGATTACCAACTTGAGGAAGCTTAATGCTTTTGAAAGTGAGTTGGTGGATCCCACATTGTATAGGCAATTGATAGGGTCCTTAATGTATCTAGTCAATACCAAACCATATATTTGTTTTATTGTGAACACACTCAACCAATTCATGGTGGAGTGGAGGGTGGTTCTTTGGGTGGCAACAAAACATGTGCTCAGATACTTGAGAGGTACAGTGGAGTATGGATTCACGTATGTTAGAGTTGGTGGAGTGCAATTGCACGACTACACAAATTCATATTGGGCTAGGAGTGCAATGGACAAAAAGAGTACTTCAGGTTGTTTCAACCTGGGATCAGCTATGATCTCATGGTTTAGTAGGAAGCAACACTTAGCTTAGTAGAGGTCGAGTACATGGCCACAAGTTTGGTGAGTTGTCAAGCCATATGACTTCGCAAAATGCTTACACATTTGGCCTTGACATGGAACCCACAATGATTCACTACATCCGCTTTTGAAAATCCAATGTTTCATGACAAGACCAAACATATAGAGATTAGGTACCACTTCATTAGAGACAAGGTCCAAAGAGGTGCTCTGAGATTGCGGTACATATCCACATATGAGCAGGTGGTAGACATTCTCACCAAGCCCCTGGTGAAGGGCAAGTTTGTGTTCTATTGCGATAAAGTAGGGATGGTGGAGAATTCTTTACTTTTTAGTAGGGAGTGTTAATTTTTTAACATCGAAAGGTCTTCTGCATAAACTTGTGTCTAGCATGGAAGAGAAGAAGTCCTCTTTAGGTGGTTGTTTGAGAGGAGCAACTAATATGATTTCTTTACTAAGTCTAACTTAGGAAAACCACATTAATTAATTTAATTGATTAATGTGGGGTAATTGAGAAGATTTCTAAGGATAAAAATTTAAGTGACTTAGATTTAATCTCAGCCATTGATATAAGTAGATTAGGATTTAATCCTAGCTATCTATCACTTAGGTTACTAAGGGTTAGGGATTTTGCTCAATTTGAAATTATAAAGAGAACCCACAGGAGAGGATGAAGACACACATTGCATTTGTTGAGGGAGCAATTTTCTCATGAGTGAGAGGCTCAAGTGACAAAGGAGGAGGAAAAGTGCACAACATATTTTTGGAAGAAGAATTTGAAAGCAGGTTGAGATTTCTGGAGGGGACCAAGATTTGGAGAAGAGAGGTCGAGTTTTTGTAGTAAGCAAAGAAAGCGAGGAGAGGTCGAGATTTCCAACTAGTGTTGTGTGAGGAAGGGCGCTGAGATTTTCCCAAGGCATAGTCATACAAGTGGAGGCTGAATTTTTGCAGGTGGAGACCGAGGAATTTCTAGGGTCAAATTATCTTCCAGAATAGCCATTTTCCAAGAAGGGGAGGGGAAGGGCGGGGGGGAAGGTGCAGGAATTCTTCCTTGGGTCGAAAATCCTAGGACCTATTCCAAGTTCTAATATTGTTGTATTTTTTGTGTAATTTTTTTTATGGGTCCAACCCCTAAATTTTCCAGATTTCAATATAAATTGAAGAGAGATTTATTAAGCTAAATTTATGTTGTCTTGTGGTGATTTCCTATTTAGTTTTCATGGCAAATTTACGACTTATATTTGAGTACACCAACGTATTTATTTTCACAGATTCAGATTTTAATTTGGGTAAAAAATTAAAATTATTCTTTGGGTATAAATATTTGTCACAAAAATAAATCAGATCTTGTGTTAAAATTTCAATACATCTCTACTCATAGTCGTCGTTCTGTCATATACATCGTCGTACATCTTTGTTTCTACAACCCTTGTCATCCCATAGAATAGTTCTATTTATGTCACCATTATAATCGCGTCATACACATCGACATACAACTTTGTTTCTATCGCCAATGGCATCACGTCATACACATCGACGTATAGATCTATTTCTACCATACACAGCAATATCGTCCACATGTCCCTTCCTCACCGCGATACTAACAACAAATAAAGCAAAGACATGACCACAATTGTATGATCATGTACGAACAAATTGACTTCTAATAAGTCACCTTATAATTAATTGTTTTGAAAAAATAATTAATTATATTGAATAATTAAATAACAAAATAACAAACAATCTCCAAAAAAAAGCAAACTAACAAACAAGTAAATAACGGAATCCAATAAGAAAAAGAGCAAAAATTTAGTTGCAAGAGTTAACCTATATAAAGATGTGGTCAATAGCATCCACGGGGTCTTGGATAGACGATGATCAAGTGCTCTGCCAAGGCACTTCTTGAGAGAGGGTTGAGATTTCTGGAGGGGAACAAGATTTGGAGAAGAGAGGTCGAGTTTTTGTAGTAAGCAGAGAAAGCGAGGAGGGGTCGAGATTTCCAACTAGTGTTGTGTGAGGAAGGGAGCTGAGACTTTCCCAAGGCATAGTCATACAAGTGGAGGTTGAATTTTTGCAGGTGGAGACCGAGGAATTTCTAGGGTCGAATTATCTTCCAGAATAGCCACTTCCCAAGAAGGGGGAGGGGAAGGGCAGGGGGGGCGGTGGTGCAGGAATTCTTCCTTGGGTCGAAAATCCTAGGACCTATTCCAAGTTCTAATATTGTTGTATTTTTTGTGTAATTTCTTTATGGGTCCAAGCCCTAAATTTTCCAGATTTCAATATAAATTGAAGAGAGATTTATTAAGCTAAATTTATGTTGTCTTGTGGTGATTTCCTATTTAGTTTTCATGGCAGATTTACAACTTATATTTGAGTACACCAACGTATTTATTTTCACAGATTCAGATTTTAATTTGGGTAAAAAATTAAAATTATTCTTTGGGTATAAATATTTGTCACAAAAATAAATCAGATCTTGTGTTAAAATTTCAATACATCTCTACTCATAATCGTTGTTCTGTCATATATATCGTCGTACATCTTTGTTTCTACAACCCTTGTCATCCCATAGAATAGTTCTATTTATTTCACCATTGTAATCACATCATACACATCGACATACAACTTTGTTTCTATTGCCAATGGCATCACGTCATACACATCGACGTATAGATCTATTTCTACCATACACAGCAATATCGTCCACATGTCCCTTCCTCACTGCAATACTAACAGCAAATAAATCAAATACATGACCACAATTGTATGATCATGTACGAACAAATTGACTTCTAATAAGTCACCTTATAGTTAATTGTTTTGAAAAAATAATTAATTATATTGAATAATTAAATAACAAAATAACAAACGATCTTGAAAAAAAACAAACTAACAAACAAATAAATAACGGAATCCAGTAAGAAAAAGAGCGAAAATTTATTTGCAAAAGTTAACCTATATAAATATGCGGTCAATAGCATCCACGGGGTCTTGGATAGACGGTGATCGAGTGCTCTGCCAAGGCACTTCTTGATGTGAAGTCACCAATTCAATTCCCCGCCCCAATCAGGGTAATATATTAGACATGATGAAGAGGTAGTCCTACCAAGCTTACAAAAAAAAGATGTGGTCAATAGCAAAAAGCATTGTCTCAATAATGTTGAGAAGGCATAAAAAGGGTTAGGAAAAAGACAAAAAGAGTTACGAGAAAGACAAAAAGAGTTAATGGATGAAATCAATAAACTAACAGAAAAGGAAGACAAAATTTACAAACTAGTAGCAAAATCCAAGAGTCAATGGTAGATTGCAATAAGAATGAGAAATGACAACAAAGACGAAACAACAAGAACACTTAATTATTATGGCAAAAGAATTGATGAACTAGATGAAAAAATAGAACCATTAACATATCGAAGAACTGACACAAAGTATAGAACCAAAAAATACAAGTGATCATGGACAACAAGAAGCACCAAAGATAGTTTTTTCAAGCAGTAAGTAGATTTCCAAATAGAGATTATCAAAAATAAATAAATAAAAAATACCAAAATATGATGAAAATAACCATAGAGGAATCGTCATCTGCATCAACAAAATGAAAGGTTTCATTGAACAAATCCCTTACTAAATGAACGAGAAAATCCTTGAAATTATGCTTGTTGCTATAATGAACAATTTGAACACTAATTTCTTTTCATTTAGGAATGGAATTTCTCTAACATAGATAAGCAACGCAAATAAAAGAATATGCAAAGAAAAAAAACAATATCACACAAGAACACAATACAATTTTTCCTAGGAACCCACCTGGGAAAACGCACTTTTTTTCTTGATAATTTTATTAAAGGAGTTTAAGCAATAGATCTCTTACAAAACAATCTTGTTTCAAAAGACAACACACTTATTATCCCTACTTTGCATACGCTTGAAACACCATGCTTGTAGCCTTGATCTACACCCTGAATCCTTGCCTGGATTAAGCCCTATTTCCTAGCGCAAGAATCCCTATTTTCTAGCGCAATAGAGGCTTTTATCTTATGGGGAATTCTCCCTATTTCCTAGCACAAATTTGGCAAGAATTCCTCCCTTAAATCCTATGTATGGGCTTCTCCTCGCACACTCTCCTTGCTAGAATTCTTTGCTCACACAACCTTGTCCAAAACAATACTGACCAAAGATGTGCCTTCGTCCTCCTTATAAGCAATTCGACCCATCTATATCTGGCAAACTTATTTTTAGAACTCTAACTAGTGCTTGACTAGTTAACTGAGTCTAATTGACTCATGTAACTTGTCTTGCCTCAATTAGAAATTGAAGCTCATTTGCTTGTCCTTTTCCAAAGATAACTCGCACTAGGAGACAAACGAACTGAGCCTCCAACTATACGCACGAGTTAAACTACTTCATGAACTCATCCTAACTTTTAGGAACTTGTGCATGCTAAAGAAAGATTGCTTTTGGTTTCTTTGACTAAGGCACAAGTCAAAGAAGACCTTACTACTATTTTTAACACAAGCTCCAACAATTTAGAAGGAGAAGCTTACAATCAATTTCTATGGTGGTTGTAATGTCCCTTGTTGATTGATTTCTCACGAGAGGGCGGAATAACCTATCTGACCCCATAGGCTATAGTCTTTTTATTTTGGTAGGCTACACCCATGGGGGATTTGAATCAGTGACCTATAGCAAGGAGTGCCTTAATAGTGCCCCCCATTCACTGTCAATCCAAGGCCCTATGGGCTAGGCTATAGTCTTGATAAAGGGGTAAAAACCCAATTTTTCTTTCCAATGTTGTGGCAACATTGTGCAGAAGTTGGGCCAACTAGGGCAAACAAAAACCCAAAATTGGCAGTTGCACCTACAACCCCACATTTTGGAGACCGTGGAGAAATCTATAAATAGAGAAGAGTTGAAATCAAATCAATGTCATCAATTTGGATCATATATCTCTATTTTCTTGAGTTGAGGCTCTGATGGTTTTAAGACTCCTTTCTCTACTAATTTCAATGGTGAAAGATTCCACCCTAGTTAGTAATCTTTTTTTTTATTTTTTGTTATGTTCTAGAAAGCAAGGAAGCTATCAATCTAGAATATATTCAAGCCCATTGGCATATCAAAGGCAAGACCTCAAATTCGTTGAAGACAAAATCCAAGGTGATTTTCAATGCATTATTCTCTGTAACAGACGAATTTTCCTATGATATTATTGGCATTTTCGGTGGGAAATTTTGAGGCACTTTGGCCTCCTTAAGGCAGAACTCGACCTCTTCTTTAAAGGAAATTCCAGCTACCTCTGAGGCAACTGCAAAACTTTCCTAAGGCGATTTCGAGGCATCTTTTGAATTCGGAAACTAGGGATTTTGTGGCATCTATGCAATCTGAGGCAAACTCGCGGTTCAATGACATCCATGCAACAAAGGCTTGTAATCTAAGGCAAACTCGCTTAGTATTTTTTGCATCTCTCTACTAAGGAAATTTGGCCAGGCGTGCAACAAGGAGACAGGATTCCACGGCAGTCAGACAACAGGGGATTAGCTCGTTCAGGATTGGAATTTGGCCCTTGTAGGATAGAAATTGTTACAAGGACCCCTTCAATGAATTAATCAAATTCTGTAGAATAAGATAAATTGTCAAGTTTGGGAATAAATTGAATTGTTGGATTGATTTATTATACTTACTACAATATTGGGTTCTAAGTTGTTTATATCTTTAGTTAATTGGATAATTAGCCTTGTCCAAGTTTCCTATCATTGTTATTGAATAATTGTGTGACATGAGCAAAAATATCTACTATATATATCCATGAAATTTTAATATGTTGGAAAACCCTAGCTAGAAATAGAACCCTATATTTCCCTAGGACCTTACAGTGATCCAAAAAATGTGATGTCCATCCCTCTCATTTGCAACATTTCACAACTGCCTTGTGAAAAAGGTTCCAAGACGAAGAAGAATAGGACCTATATAACAAATTTGTGCATCTTAAACAAGAAGGAAACATAAATGATTATACACACGAGTGGGAAGTTCTAAAAACAAAATAAAGCAAATTCACATATGAGCAATTGTTAAAAATGTATATTTGCGGGTTGAAGGATTACATCTGTAGTGAAATAAAACTATGGAACCCTGAAATTGTTGACGATGCTAGACATGTAGAAAAACTAATTGAACAGAAAAACAAATTCAACAGGCATTCACTAGTGCAAAGCCAAAGGTGAATCAATCCACATCTTTGGTTATCCAATTTATATCCTTGTACCCACAGAGAAGAGGACCGAGTTGAAGCCCTCCAGCTTGAAGGGTTTACTTGTGGGTTATAGTGAGACTTCAAAGAATCACAAGGTCTATATTCCAAAGTAAAGGAAGAGTAGTGAGCTAGGATGTAAAGTTTGAGGAAGACTTTAAATAAAATTAATAAAATAAAAGTTATGAATTTTTAAATAAAAAGAGAAAAAACAGCCCTTTTTTTATTGTCTTTTCAACTTATCTCCTTATAGGTTTACTCAAACTTATTGGATGCGGAATTAGATTCTACATCCAACAAGTACCCACTCTGCATACTTTTGAGTAGACCCACATCGATAAAAATTGAAAATACATGAAAAATGTGTTTATTAACTAAACCCACACCAAGAAAAATTGAAAATACATGAAAAAACGACGTTTCTTACAAGTATTTTCAACTTGTCTTAATTTGCGTCTACTCAAAAGTATGCAGAGTGAGTACTTGTTAGATGCAAAATCTAATTCTATATCCAATGATTGCTCGCACTTTAAGTTTGAATAAGCTTATACGAAGATACGTCGAAAATACAATTTAAAAACATAGTTTTCTTCATTTCCCTCCAAAAATATTTACCTCTTGGGATGATATCATCATCTTGAATCCTACTGGTTCTTTTAAAGTTGATTTTGTTAGTACATTTTCATTTTGAGACCCATTTTTAACCTCAAAAATCCCCTAATGGATTTCTAGGGCAATATAGCAGCCTTTAAGTGAAGAGGGGGAGACAGGTGCCCATTCTATTTCTGTCATGAGACCTTAATGGTTTAGTGAGATGTCGAGGGATGTTCGGAAGCATGTTAAGACTTATAAGAGCCCATTCAAAGAGAGTAGATTTCCAAAGAAGTTTCTAAACTATAGGGCATTGATAAACAACATTCTAGATTTCGAGCCTTGCAATTTTCAAGAGGCAACAAACCAATAGGTACGGCAAGATTCCATGGTGAAGTACACCCCCATCATGAAGAATGATGTTTGGGACAAAGTGCAAAGATTGGAGAGGAAGTCAATTGTGAGTTCCAAGTGACTACAAAATCAAGCATTTTGCAAATGGAAGCATTGAGAAGTTCAAAGAGAGGTTTGTGGTAAGAGGATTCTCTGAAATTAAGAGATAGGATATAAGGAAACATTTTCTCCAATCAACAAGTGCACATCTATTACCGTTGTTATATCCTTGGTTTCATGTATGGGATGGAGGATACATTACATGGATGTGAAAGCAACTTTCCTTAATGGGGTCATCAAGGAAGAAGTGTACATAGAGCAACCCTAGGGCTTCATGGTAACTAGGAAGGGTGCCCATATGTGTAGGCTTAAGAAATCTTTGTATGAACTCAAGCAAACACCAAAAGCATGGTATTCTAAAAATGATGATATCTGCAAAGTATGTGCTTCACCAAAAGCAAAACAAATTCTAACTTACGTTATATAATTGTTAATATTGACCTACTTATTTTCATGTTATATGTACATGACTTGTTTTAGACATGCAAATAATATAAGATAAGATAATTTTATTAATGTACAATTAATGCCCACAAAAGTAGATCAAAGGGATTGTCGAGTACAATGATGTCATTACAAAGGAGTAATAAAAGCTTCGAAGCTCATTGAAGGGTGCAAAGCAAACATGGAAGCTAACTTAATGATGAAGAACAATGGCATGATGCATTACTTCTTGAGATTTAAGGTTTTGCAGAGACCAAGAGATATTTTCTTTGGGCATGTTAAATATGCAGTTCAAATCCTAAGGAGGTTTCATATGAACGATTGCAAACCTATGATCACTAATCTGAGGACGCTGACAACCTCAGAGTTTGTGGATCAAATGATGTACAGGAAACTAATAGGTTCCTTAATGTATGTGGTCAACGCCAAGCCAAATATATGTTTTGTAGTGAACACCTTGAGTCAATTCATGGTGGAGCCAACATAGGAGGATTAATTAGTAACAAAACATGTGCTCAGGTATTTGAGGGGCACAATGGAGTATTGTTTGAGATATCTTGGAAATGGTGAAGTGAAGTTGCAAGATTATTCGAACTCAAATTGGGAATACAATGTAACAAACAAGAAGAGCACCGCAAGGTGTTGCTTTAGCTTGGAATCAACAATGATATTGTGATTCAACAAAAAGCAAACTTTTGTGGCTATCTAGCTTCACAAGTTACTTGTGGAATTGTTTGATCGAACATTGGAAGCTACGACCATTACTGTGATAATCGAAGTCGTATCAAACTCTCTAAGAATCCAATTTTTCATGACAAATCTAATCATATGGAGATCTGATATCACTTCATAGAGACAGGGTTCAAAAGGGAATAGTGAACCATATAGAGATATAACATCACTTCACACTAGACAAGGTTCAGAAGGGAATAATGAAACTCCATATTCCCGCAACTTGACAAGTAGTTGCCAATCTGCCCAAGTCCTTGGAAAAGGGTAAGTTTGAGGCAATCAGGGATAAACTTGGATTGGTGCATAATTCCTTCCTTGAAAAGAAGGAGTGTTGAGAATTATAGCTCAGACAAAAACTTTTGCACAGGCTTAGTGTGAACATGTGAGAAGTAGAACGAGATGTTTCGAAAAGTAATTCTATTTTGTAATTCACTTTAGTAAAAAAAAACAAGAGCTTCATATTTAGCAATTGAGTCTAAAAATGCATCCAATGCATGATGTTATGAACATAACTATATCAAATCATAATAATAATAACATTAATTAATAGTTAATGAAGAGGCACATAAAAAGACATGTCTCTAAGACATGACTCCTTACAAAACGGCACTCTTGCCTAGCTATATATACAGGACCCTCATTTTAGTCAATCATATATCAATTGTATACTCAAACATTTATATAAAAATATTATTTATCCTATGATGAATATTCTCATATTCCAGATATTCTGAATATTTTGTGCAATAATGAACTTTTTTGTTTGTATCATTTGGTATCAGAGCCGAGTTATTTATCCCGACCATTGGCCACATTTCATTCAAAGGTATTTGATCTGACTCTTAGGCACACTGATTTTTGAAGTTTCTACATTCAATCAAGGCATGGGCCATTGAAGATAATAAAAAATTAAAATACAAATTCAAATCCAAATTTTTATTAGAAAAAAATAACACTCTACAAGAAAATTGAAAATAAAAAATAAAAACCAACTCCATTGCCAACCGCAACCCCGTCTAGTTACCACTCGACACCCCTCTACCATCCGACAGCCCTCAATTCTGCATATCGCCATCCGTACCCTTCCACCACTAGCACTGTAGTATTCACCAAGGGGAACCACTAGAGTCCTAGTTAGTGTCCTAGTGACATGTAGTAAACAATTTCATAGGGTAGAGATGACTCTAATATACACACACACACACACACACACACACGTCAATTTGAAGAGATGCAAAATCATGAATGCTGATTTGAAGGGTACGCCAAGGCTTCAGGATATAAAATCCATCATTGGAAAATATTAAGTCAACTCTGCGATCTGTCAATGCCCAACTGTAAAGAGTATCCAAGACAACATCCAGGTGTTTGAATCAAGGGTATGCACACATTTGGGGCATGGAAATCATTTACCAAAGCTACCATTGCAGACCGACGTACCCATTGTTGTCTCATACATAACCATCCACCATTCGTTCATTTCGTATGGTCGTACATATTGGCGTGTGGGAAAAAATCCAAGACCCTTTCATGTAAACAGTGTAATTTTTTTTAAAGTTGATTTCAAAACAATTAAAAATATTTAAGCTATATTTAGGTCGGCCAAATATCACAAACCCACTTTGACATTGAAGTGTATAAGTGGGTATGTTTATAAGAGAAACATCTAGCTAAAGTTGTTATATTATAAAGGCAAGAAAGGGGTACTTTTAAGGTTAAAGTTGAGGGCTAGAATAAAGGAAATTTATTTATAAAGTACTAGTATTAAAGTTGGAACTATATATAAAAGGTTCAACGCTAAAAAGTACCAGATATAATAACATTTTGAAAAGGTTTATTAAGGAAAGGGAAAAAAAAAAAAATTAACATATATATAAGTGAATATTTAAGGAGTTAAAAGAAGCCAAGGAAGAGTGAAAGGTGAATTCCATACACAAGTCAACATTTTGGACCAACTATCTTTTTATGAAACGAAATTTGAGTATCGGTCGATTCTTAAAAACTGCTAATGATGTTGTCTAATGTGTGGAAATTATTTATTATGGAAGAATATCAAGATAATACAGAAATACAAACAAAAAAATTAGAAGATGAACTTGCAAAGCTTCAACAAAGCAAGAAGGTATCAAGACAAAAATACAAAGAGTTCGAGGATATGTTTTACAAAGAATGAATTGAAAAGGACAATGAAATTTCTCTCTTAAAAGATCACAGTCAGAATTTACTTGCACAAGTCAAAAATTCCAAGGCTACAAAGCAAAAATTAGAACACGAAAAGGAAGGTCTCGAGAAGAAATCAACAAGAGTCTATCAGAGAAAAAAGAAGAAAATGTTCACTTAAAAACCATAATTGAAGATTATTAGAACAAATCAAAAGTTCAAAAGAAAAGAATAAAACATTAATGATAAAGTAGACAATCCAGAGAATGAAGAATTTTCACGTCTAAAAAATCATAATCAAAATCTACTTTACCCAAATCAAAAAACTTTAAATGATAGGAAATCAATGGAGAATAAATTAGAACTTATCAGAAAAAAGCATCAAAATCTTTATAAATCTAAATTGAAGAAAAGGGAACAAACACTAATCAAAATAATATCACAATTCAAAAATATTTGAATCCAATTAAAGCGAAGACATATTCAAATGTGCAATACAAACGATGGAAATGTTAAGTGAAGATTCTGCGTTTTACCAAGCAAATTATGCACCTAAAGGTAATCATATACCTGAAGAAAATTGAGAAATCGCCACAAAAATGATAAGAGAAAATCAGGTCACACAAACTCCTTATTGACACTCAAATCATAAGAGCAGACATCTCAACCAATCAGCCTATCCAAAATTAATCACTCAGGACGAAAACATTTTACCTATGTTCCAAATGTTGAATTTTGTAGCTATGGTCGGTCTTCAAAGTTTATATTTTAACCTTGAAATATATGATGTAATTGTATGACATGTTCTTCATGTCATTTTCATTGTTTAGCCCTTGAACAAATATAAAACATGTTCTTCATGTCGGATTTAAAAGAGAAAATTTCAAATTTTTGGCTCCAAACTTGTCAAGTCAACCCTTCCTCAACTCAAGTCATCCCCAGTGAGGAGACACATCCATTCAGACAATGAAAACACTATATATAGAGCATTTGACCTCCTCCACAAGGAATCATTTGATCTCACACAAGACAAGTAATATATTGGGCATTTCAGCGAGGAAAACGAAGGACGAAGAAGAACAAGTTTATCTTTATCATTTATCTCTCTCGCTCTCTCTCGCTCTCTCGCTCTCTCTCTCTTGAATTCACACATGTGAACTTCTAGGCAGCTATTTATAGGCAACAAGCCAAAATTTTGGGCGGTAGAGCCAAAACTCTGGGTCGAATGTTCTGGGCAGCGACGCCGAGTTTCTGGGCATATTCTAGGAGGCCAAAATTTGGCCTAGGGTAGATCAAAGAGGGTCGAAGTTAAAGGGAAAAAGTTTGACTTGAGAAGGGGTTGCTTGACCAAATTTGAACATAGCATTGTTGGCTAGTTTGACCTCTGTTGTGGCCACAACCACCACCCTATCAAAACCTGCTTTGGTAGCAAATTTGAATGGGTCCCCTAGAAGTTTGATCTTTCATTTCTCCGAATGATATCCCTACCGCATGATTCATGGATAACCCAGTCCAACCCTTCATTCATATCTCTCATCGAGACTTTTATCAACCCTCATAATCATCCATGGTGCCCTATGCCCACACATATAATCGTCCCACTCTTTACCCCTCAAAACCTTCCATCGCATCTTTATTCCCATTATAACTCTTTTCACTTTGCAAAGCATGCATACCTTGCCCTCTCCGCTTATTGCAATCAACACTAATACATAACACACACCACTATACACCGGACCCAACGACATTTTTACCATAACACATATATATTTCGGGTCCGGAGCCCCATCGCATATCGCAATCAGCGGGGTCCAAGGCCTATACATAAAGTGCATCGCAATCTACCAGACCCGTTGGGATCATTAACCACAATATATATATATTTCGGGTCCGGAGCCCCATCGCATATCGCAATCGACACTCGCACGCTGATATATATATATATATATAGCGCGATGCGATATGGCGGACCCGCCGAACTATTAAATATAACATATATATTTTCAGGTCCGGCCGAATCGCATATCGCAATCAGCAGAGCCCAAAGCTTAAACTTAAGGTGCGATGCGATTATCGGACCCAATAGGGTATGGGTTCCCGTCTACAATATTTCAAGTCCGAATTTCTTATCCGGTTCTGTGTTATGCGATGATTTTCAGTGTAAATCGAGTTTACGCTTGCGGGACTTAGTCAATGTGTGAATTAAAAAAAACAGGGACAGATTCTTTCACACTTGTCCCTTTTGATATTATAAACGTTTAAAGAAGGCAAGATTTATGTTTTTAAGCATTTCTATCATATTTTCGTAAGCATAGCTGATGTCTGTTATCTCTGTAGGCAAACACCGAGAGAAGGCAAGCGAGTTCAAAGAATGGATGTATAAGCATCAAGTATGGCTCCAGATAAAAGATGCATGAGCGGATCCAAAGATTTTGTGTATGCGGATATGTTTTATTTAAAGATTTGGCGTTAGGTGTTGGCGGTCAGGTTTCCATGTGCTACCTGTGTGTTCCGAAGGTTATGCAGTCTCAGGCCTTATCATGAAAAATGACACGCATACCTCCTCCTTTCAGTCGGCATCTATTCATTTCTCCAGGAAATGAAACGCTCCAGCAGATGTGGCCTTTACATGTCAACGGTTACACCAATTGTTCTACGATTACATATTCTAATTTGTAAATTGAAAAGAAGAAAGAGGTGAAAGGTTAAGGGAAGACGGAAAGTCAGTTCCTTCTGCATAAATATTACCTCCAGAGATGAAGGGAGGGATTTTTTGGGGCAGAACAGCTTTTGATTTATTGTGAATAAAGAACATTGTTTGGGTCAAGAAGGAGCCTTTTGTTTCAGATTTATTTTTCTCCGCTTTCATGTGTTTAGAATCAGAGTGTTGTTGCTGGCATAAAGATAAATGTGTTTTGCTTTCTGCATATTGATAACATACAATTAATGGTTATTCCTAGTTATTCGAATATAATTCAATAACATGTTTAACTCATGAAAGGTCGTTGATTCTAAACTTTGTTAAACATCAATTGCAAGTGTTATTTGCATTGAAAGGAATGTGTATTTCTGTATAAGTAATTGGATTGCAATTAGGATTTAATACAGCTTTGTTTTTATGTGAACCAGTAATTGATTCATTTGGACGTGGAATCTATATACGATGTTTAACCTCTTTTGTTATGCTCCTGCAGGATAGATTAGGATAGTTAGGACTAGCTTAAGTAGTGAGAAGTAATGTAGATGGGATTTGATACATATAGGTTAGTTGTTTCTTTTGTTGATTTAATTGAAGTCTTCCTCCAAGAAGCAATCTCTCAACACCCTTAACAGTTTACAAGGGCCTTTAAAACCCGTTGGAGCTAGCCACCCCAAATGAAAGCAGATCTAATTGGAGTCTGTGATCGGGTTAGTTCCCCTTGTTGGTATAGCAAACATCTGTCATGTCAACAACCTCATAGTTGACTAACTCTATTAGATGTATCTCTTGTTGAACTGAAGAATTTCTCTAAGGAAAAGGTTGCTAGGTTTTCCCAAGTGGGTTTCCGCAAGGTAAATCTTGTGTTCTCTTTGTGCATTATGATCTCTATTGTCCTTGTACTTTTATGGTTGAATTTATGAAGTGTAATTGCTTAATGATAAACTGGAATTGTTAAAAAAAGATCTACATCATTAGAAGTAATTATCAGTATTTCATAAATTTGTGCTTTTATCTATTGCACCTGAAAAATCAACACCAAAGCATATTGATGTTAGCACATATAAATCTTATGATAACAATTCAAAGTGTAAGTTTCCATAAAAGATCAAATTGTGGTGGTGAAATCATTCTTCAGTTCAACAATTTTGCTCTATACTCAAAAGTTCAAATCGTCTTATATCATTGAAAATGACAACTCAAAGAATTCGAAAAGATGTGAACAAATTACAAGATAGGAAAAAAATAGCACATATTTTCATCAATATTCTTTGAGGACAAAGCATTTCTAAAGGGGAAGGCAAGGTTATGAACATAACCATATCAATAAATAATACTAATTAATAGTTAATGAAGAGACACATGAAAAGACCAGACTCCTTATGAAAGGGCACTCCCGCCTAGCTATATATATGGGACCCTCATTGAATTCAATCATATATCAATTCTACACTCAAACATTTATATAAAAATATTATTTATCATATGATGGATATTCTCATATTCCAAATATTCTAAATATTTTGGGTGATAATGAACTTTATTTGTATCACATGACTTGGACTAGGAGTAATCTTAAAAATAGATTCTTTGTTGAATGTATAAAGACAAGGCAAGGTAGAGGCTTTTAACACACACATGAGCAATTGAATGGGTTGAGTGACTGAGAGAGACAGTGTGTGCAAGCAACGAAGAAAGGCATGCTTCCCAACAATGCACAGTTCCATACAATGGGACGAAACAATCTCGTACAACCATACAGAAAACACTGTAAAAATGTGTACAGCAATGTCATCTTGCATTCGTACATGCCAACAGAGAACTATTGTTTCTGGTTTTTTTCAACAATTGTACCTTTCAAGCAACCTAAAGAAGCTCAAGTTCAAAGGGATTTTGGTAACTATGCAATGTTGTTTTTGTTGAAATTCTAATGTTCTATGTCGAAACAATTACTTATTCCAAAAACTTTTCTCTGTTGCAATATTAGTTAAGCAATCGTACATAGAACGTAAACCAAATGCACACTATAAGATAGCCAAGAACAATTTAGGTCCAATGACCAGGGCAAAACCCACAAGGGGAAAACCCAACCAGATTCTTCTTCTATTAGATATCAATAGTTCAGCAGAGATACAAAGTACAATGAGAGGTCAAGAGAATGAGTAAGTTCACCCAAATCTAAACAAGTTGTAGCATAAAGTCCATTGGCGGTAGCATAAGATGCATACACTGAATCAACCTTCCCTTCAACTGAATCAACATTGAAGCACTAAATCAACCTTGGCTCACCAAGTTCCGCTCTTACTCTCCAAGTCCCTCTCTCACAATCTTTAAGTCTCTCCAACTCTCTCTCTCAAAGTTGAATATTTTTTTCACAATGCACAAGTAGTAGTAGTCAGGTGAGAAGACATGAAACACATATATAGGAGGAGCAACGAATTCTTGTCATAAAGGAGGAGCAATATGCATGCCTTGAGAAAGAGTAACATATGCCATTTAGGGGAGTGTAACTCATGCCATTAAGGAGAGAAACGCATGCCTTTGTAACTTATGCCATTAAGGAGAGGTATGCATGCCTTAGTAACTTATGCCATTAAGAGAGGAACGCATGCCTTAGTTAAGGAGAGTGTAACATATGCATTAAAGAGAGCGTAAAAGGAATCTTTTATGACATGCCTTTAATGAGTGTAAGAGGAATATGCCATGTCTTTAATGAGTGCGTAGGAAAGAGTGTAATGTATCATTAAGAGAGAAAGAGTTATGTAGAGCCATGTGAGTCATCAAGGAGAGAGTTGTGAAGTGATTGAGGTGATGAAGGTATGGTGACTCGTAATTCCTTTTAATAATAATATCATAGTATCATAAAAGATAATAATAATATTAATATTAATAATGATGATGATTAAGTCGAGATTGAACTATTAGGATTGATTAATGATAATTTAAGTGATTTTCCTTCAACTATACTTGATTACCAATTGATGCAAGGTGATTTACTATTTTTGAAAAGACATTATTGAAATGCTAGACGTGACTTTCTATTTTTAGAAATTCACTCCAGAATTGTCAGAAATGAGATTTTATTTAAGGAAACTCATCCCTAAGCTATCACTTTTCAACACTCCCTCTCAACAAGGGAGGAATTTCTTTCTACAACATAGATCTTACTTTCTTTGTTCATCTCTATTCATCTCTCCTCTGGAACAATGATGTCTCAATCTAATGAAGAAGAATCATCATAGGGGAGATACATCAATCACCCTATATCCACTGATCTTCCCACCTTAACACAGACTTGGGGGGATTACCACTTGTCAACACATGACAAGGATCACACACAACCAAGCTTTACCATAAGAGCTAAGTGGTAGAACACCTGCGTCCATAGACTTTGGGGGGATTATCATTTGTCAACAAATCACAAGGATCGTGCACAACCAAGTCTCACCTTTGCTTGGGGGGATTACCACTTGTCAACACATGACAAGGATCGTGCACAACCAAGCTTTACCACAACCATTGGCCAGATGGGTGGTAATCCCAACAAGCCCAACTTGTGGGTACGATGCATACTAGGGTATACTCTTGGCAAGTCCCAGACTTGATGGTAGGGGGGATTACCACTTATCAACACGTGACAAGGATCGCACACAACCTACAGTCAAGAGTTCCTTCAAACCCAGGAGCTCTCCTGGCTCCATTCCCAACTTGTGAGCTCAAACAAGAGGGAAGAGCACAGCTTAGTGTTCTCGATCATCCATGACTGTCCCCACCAAGAAGGGTCACATCCGTCTGTCCAAGTTGCTCTCTAAATACCAAGAACTTCCCTTTTGGTAAAGGCTTGGTAAGAATGTCAGCGATCTAATCATCAGTGACAATATGATGAAGTCTCATTGCTCCTCTCTACACCATTTCCCCGATATAATGATATTTAATCCCAATGTGCTTGGACTTGTCATGGAAGACGAGATTTTCTGCAAGTCGAATCCCACTCTTATTGTCACAGTATATTACTATTGTATCTAGTACATGTGCAAAGTTGCAAACAATTCTCCAAAGAGCTTCCTCAGCCATACTGCCTCACCGCTAGCCATGCTAGCAGGAATGTACTCGGCTTCAATTGTGCTAAGGCCTACATACTTTTGTTTTATGCTCATCCAAGATATCATGGCAGATCCCAAGTTAAAGCAGCATCCATATGTGCTCTTTCCGTCAACAGAGTTACCAACCCAATCAACATCAAAGTACCCATGTAGTTTCACATATACAACAGTGTATCTCAACCCAACATTGATGGTCCCATGCGGGTCCCTCAGTGCATGCTTTGCAACAATCCAATGTGCATGTAATGGTTTAATCATATATTGGATCCGAGTATTGACCGCAAAATATGTGTCTGGTTTAGTTTTCACTAGCAACATCAATGCCCCAATTAGTTGTCGATACTTAGAAGGATCTGTCAAATAAGAAAAGATTATATAATACAAGTAGCCACCAAGAAAAGTTACAGACATAGGACATAAATCAGAATTTATAAGATGAAGTACCTGACTAATATTGCTTTTGCTTGAAAGGAATGGTCCCTTTACATGTTTTCCACTTGCACACCCTTGGCAGACCCCATCATAATCCACTCTAATCTAGGGCATTCTGGAAACCATCTTTCTCATATGAGGCAATGTTTTATACTATATAGTGCAGATGAGTGAACCTTCGATTTCAAAAATCACATTGATGATTGTTGTCATGAATCAGCACATGGATTGGTCTTCCATTGATTTTAAAGACTTTCAAATCTCGATCCCAGAGTGAAGACATCTCTCATGCTAGATCTCATTGGCCAAATAAGAACTTTTCCATTAATGAAAACAACTTTGATTCCTTTATTAAGGAAAATATAGATACAACATTCTTTTTCAAACCAAGTACATAAAAAACTTCTTGAAGGATATAGTTTTAGCTTGATCTAGATGAAAAGAAACAAAATTGGATCCCTTTATAGGATATGTAGAGTTATCTCCAAGAATGATTTTCAAATTTGTCTCCCTCTCAACCAGATTTGAGAGAACTTCTTTATAACCAGTAAAGTGTCTTGAAGCACCATTATCAACCAACCAATTGTCACAAGAATTTGTTGTAGAGGAACTAGAAAGAGCAAAAACGAGAAAGTATTGTGATTGTGTTTCAATTACATTATTATCATACCTTGGGTTCCTTGAACTCTTGGAGGAACGGTAGCATTCTTTAGGAACGGGAAGAGCTTCTCTTCTTCTTCTATAATCATATCTGAAATTGTTGCTACAATTGTTGTGGTTGGATCTTGGTGCACTTCTATTTCCTAGACAATCATGGACATAGTGTTGGAAAATGTAACTAGGTTCGGTCTTCCTTATTGTACTTGAGTCAAAATGTAATTTATTTGTCAAAAGAAAGTGAAAAGATTTTATTATTATTTTATTTGACTTATTAAAGCATGGGTTTCATGCTTGGGTCATTTGTCTTAGGTCAAGCCTCCATTGTAGGCCTTAGGTCATTTGTCAAAGTCAAATTTGTGAAGACTCCCTCCATCCATCAAAGTCTCCATGTTGTTGAAAGGATCCTCTACAAGTCGGCTTTTATAAGGAGATCTCATGTCGGCCTACAAGAAGACACAATTGTTTGAAATTTCATGTCGACTCATTTGTATGGTCAAACCACTATACATACAAGCATTACACACATAAAAAGAAAGGTTCAGATTTCAGAGAAGCCTACTTTCGACGATTACACAAAAGTTTAGACATTGTTTCAGAGACATATAATTCGGGTGATAAATTCAGAGATCACAGTATGATTTGGTGCTACTTCTATGGAAGAGGCTCGTTGTCTTTACAGAGATAAACTCACATTGCTATTGGGTACTATCACAGGGACATTAACTCGGAGCTCTCACATCCTCTCAAGTGCTATTACAGTGACTTAAATTCGATGTTATTACAGTGATGCTCTCTCAGTATCTCGGTGCAAAAGGAGCTCGGATTGTTTACAAAAGTGCTCTCTTCAAAAGACAAGTGTGAAGAGGACTTACTGCTACAGGAAGCCATGGAACTGATGCATGGCAAGGTTGATGGATGGAGGATGTCTTGGTCCAGTTTGTAAGGGTCTTGGTTATCTCATCTTGAATCTACTAAAGGAAGAATTTGTGATTGGGTTTTCCCTTAGAAGGAGGTTTTTCCCTAGCAGCGTGCCTATATCTTGTGTTCTCTTCTATTTGTTGCTTGGCATTAATCTCGATGATAAGAAAAGATAATCAAGAAAACGAATACTAATAACGAAAATATCACAAGTTAATGTCATTAAGAGGAAAATCATATAATTGCCATCTATATCGATTTTCCAACATGGTATTGGAGCTATGGTCAAAGTCAGAAGGCAGACTTTACATCTTTGAAGCTCTCTCTGTAAGAAGGTCAAAGGCATTATGTGAAGAGTCTGTATTAGTATTTCGATGAAGGCATAGTTTGATAAAGTATTACTTCACTATATGGTTTCGATGCTACCACTATGATAGGGTCTCTGTACAATGACAAGATCATAGAGACTACAGTTGGGTGATATGATTGACTATGGTTCAATGTTATGATAAAGTACAGCTCGATGATATGCCAACCACACAAATTTGGTGCTCCCACAGTTCAATACTACTACAATTTCGATGCGACTACAATGGTTATATTTCAACATTATTACAATGAAGGAAGCTCAGATTATTACAATGAAGGAAGCTCAGATTGATTGTTGACATGATAAACCTCAGAACTATCACAATTTTTGAGCTATTACAATGAAGAAATTTTTTATGCTAATGCAATTCAGTAATGTTACAGTGGGTCTATCTTGGTGCTACCACTACTTCGATATAATCTTTGTCCCTATGTAATTACAATGATGAGAGTTAACAACAGACATCACAAGTTCGAATCTCCAAAGAGCAATCACAGAGGTAAACTAGCATAAAATCTCAATGACTCGGTGACCCCATTTTGATGCAATTTCAGTGATCTCATTTCGATGCAATTTCAGTGATATAAGTTCAAAAGACAAAATCTCATAAACTTGCATATACCTTTCTGTGAAGTCTCGGTGATCACAATGAAGTTGTTTTGGTGTATCTACAATCTCGTTGCCATCTCAATGCTTTGATATTTCGGTGTAAAACGCAAAGATGAAGGCTTCCACAATACCACAGTCTTTCAAAATCCGAAGTTTGTCCTATATAATATGAAATTAATAGTCCAAAGAACCAGCTTCAAGAAAGGATTCTTTGAGGATCTGAATCATAATGATTCTTGTTCTGGGTGATTTATCACTTGATAAATCTACCCCTCCTCATATTCTTAATTGATTTTGTAGAACCCTAGACAGGTTCTCTGGAAAAACCTAACCTAAGGATATGCTAACAATGTGTGAAACCCTAGCCTACTTAGGGTTATTGTGAATTGCTATTTGAAGTTTGTGTTGAGGATGTCATGTTTGGGATTTCGGTATGATCATGAAATCTTAACTTGTTAGAATTGAATGATGTTTTCCCGAACCTTTGAAAGTTTGAAATAGTAAGGTTTGCTTTGCTATGAAACCCTATATCTTTAGGGTTTGGTCGGGTCTATAAGAAAAACCCTTGTTAAGTATTTAGAGTCCTAGGAATGAAACCCTAGGTATGTGTTCATTTGGTTGAAGTCCTAGCATGGTCTAGGTTGGTATATGTCTAACATTCTAACATTGCCTATGATATGTTGATGAATTCTTAGATATATGTGTTGACTTAAGTGTTAATAGTCATGAGTCCTATGGTTTGGAAACAAGCCCTAGTCAAGGTTTGATGTTCTAGGATGATGATGTTTGGTAAATCTAGGGTTTTGCAGAAGCCCTAGTAGCAATTAAATTCTCTAGTATGTGTGGTATGACAATCTGGAATTTATATAGTGATTGCCGAGAATTTGTAAATAGAAATCTAGTAGATGCTAGTCATGATGTTGATTAAGTTGTGATTGGTTTTGATTGTTGAAGCTCATGTATGAAATCTAGGTGAGGAATCTAACATATGTATTCTAAAATTTGTTAGATCCATTGATTTGATTTGTTTCTAGGGTTTGTTATATAAAGAAACTTGTCATTGAAAGAATATTGAAACCCTAGAAATAATGAGTGTGATAACTTGATGGGCTATGAATGTGATTTAGGGTTTGTACCTAAACCTGAGCAAGAAGTTGAAGTATTAAAGTATAGTCTCTTGCTGATTATGTTTGTAAAGTCTAAATGCTTTCGTTGTTATAAGTTTTTGATATGGCTAACTTCATGCTTCTATAATTTTTTGTTGTACTTGCTATCTAAGTTGTGCAGGGACATCATCTTCAAGTTGGTGAAGATGATCATAAGTAAAATTGATGTGATAAGGATGATATATGAATGACTCTGATAAGAAGGATGGAAGCCATGAAAGATTCTCCAATGATGTAAAGAAGAAGTAAAACTCCCTAAGTTAAGAGGGAGTCTGGATGAAATCTCCCTAGGATAAGAGGATGGTTGAGAATATTCTCTTTGTACAGGAATGATTAGATCCTCTCTGATTAAAAGGGAGTGATAGATATGATTCTCTACTTCATGTGTCATGCACTAGACCAGGACTAACAGTCGTAAGTTTTAGTGAAGACCATGAGTATGAGAAGGAAATTGGAGAACGCATTTTTTAGGGGTTGTTGAAGGAAGGAAAGCAGGATCCGATTGAAGGATATGTTGTTGCATATGAAGTAGCAAAGACAAATGTATGATTGTGGAATCTTTTGTCAAAAGATTTGATTGGTAGTCCTACCATGGAAAGTTGAGAAGCAACATCAAGTTGTCTGGAAGACCCCGGAGGTTTGTATTTGATTATGTACATATGAAAGTATATTATTGATTGGGGTTGTGTTTTTATAGGTGAATATCTCAAAGGTTTTGATAGCATGTTGGTTACCAATCAGTTTGGTTGGAAGAGATTGGTTATCCTTGATCTGTTGAATCAAGGAATATTGAGGTTTTGTGAGTGAAACATTCCCTGGGAGGACATCTAGTCGGCACTTTGTGTTGATGTCTAGGTCCCGAAGTTGGAAAGGTGGTGTTGGTCATTGAGCTTTGAAACCTAAGTTGCATGATACGGGGAAACGAATACGAGTTTCCGAAATGGGAACGGGTACGAAACGTGGCCCCCCAAATTTTGGAAATGGGGAAACGCAATATATATATATATTAGGATATTTACGAAATATGTGCAATGATAAAGCATACATGATACATTCTAATTTATTACATTATGATTAAATTGTCAATTGTCAATGCATAAACTATAAGTCTCTAAATTTCCATCACATTTACTCATGAATGATCACATAATGAAAATAGAAATATCCAAAATCAGGCAGGAGAAATTTCTAATTTTTTGCATTGTGCTTGATTGGGAGTCTCCTCCTACATAGTCGAACGACCTTAGTTCTCTTAATTAAATACAAGTTCCATACCCTAGGTGCTCTTGATTATTGGGCAAGTTCCATACCCTAGGTGCTCTTGATTATTGGGAGTCCCCCCTGCATAGAGAGCTTGGTTCTATTGATTAGATACAAGTTCCATACCCTAGTACATGACAAAATCCAATGGAAACATTACAATCCCCCCAATCCTGAAATTCTGAAAAACAAATAAGTCTGCTGGATTTTGAGTGAGATCTAAAATTCTACTTTCTCCATACGAAATCCAATGAGGACGAAACCACTCTCAAACATCCTAAGTCATTTCATGGTAATGCTAAAAATTTAAATAACCTTTTACTCTAAGAATTTAACATTACCATGAACTGCATATCAACATTAGGCTGCCCCACACACAAAAAATCCTCTTTTTTATAACTTGAGAGAGGCATCTAGAAGCATCCAGAAGATATTTTAGTCCCCCAATAAAAAATTAGAAGCGAAAAAAAATTAAAAAAAAAAATAAAAGAAAACATCAAGTGTTAATTGGAAACTCGTTTCCGGCCATACTGGCCACGTTTCCCCAGCGTGAAACAGGCCAGTACGGCCAAAAACGAGTTTCCAAGCCATATGGTACGAGTTTCTTCATTTCCGTTTCGTTTCCGGCCGGAAACGTACCCCTGGGCAATGTTTCCTGCAACTTAGTTTGAAACGCACCTAGATTTTTGGGTTGATGGTTAGCAAATAAGCCTGATGGTACCTAGAGAGGTTAAAATCTTGAGTCCATCTTATTCCCACCCGGATAGATTGCCCTAGTCAAGAGTCTTGTTTGTGGCATTGTGGTGCCTAAATTGCTGAGAGACCAATGGATAGATTTCCCTGTTCAGGAATCTATTCCATGGCATTGTGGTGCCTAAACTTCTTCATGGATGATGTGTTGAGATCTTCCATGTACCTCTGTGATTATATGTAAATATGAATACCTCCCTAGTTAAAAGGGAGTGTTGGAAAATGTAACTAGGTTTGGTCTTCATTATTGTACTGGAGTCAAAATGTAATTTATTTGTCGAAAGAAAGTGAAAATAATTTTATTATTATTTTATTTTGACTTATTAAAGCATGGGTTTCATGCTTGGATCATTTGTCTTAGGTCAAGCCTCCATTGTAGGCTTTATGTTATTTGTCAAAGTCAAATTTGTGAAGACTCCTCCATCCATCAAAGTCTCCCTATTATTGAAAGGATCCTCTACAAGTCGGCTTTCATAATGAGATCTCATGTCAGCCTACATGAAGACACAATTGTTCGAAATGTCATGTCGACTCATTTGTATGGTCGAACCATTATATATACAAGCATTGGATCTTCGCATTACACACATAAAAAAAGGTTCAAATTTCAGATAAGCCTACTTTCGGTGATTACACAGAAGTTCAGACGTTGTTTAGAGACATAGAATTCAGGTGATAAGTTTGGATATCACAGTATGATAACTTCAGTTCGATGCTACTTCTATGGAAGAGGCTCGTTGTCTTTACAGAGATAAACTCACATTGCTATTGGGTGCTATCACAATGAAATTAACTCGGAGCTCTCACATCCTCTCAAGTGTTATTACAGTGACTTAAATTTGGTGCTATTATAGTGATGCTCTCTCAGTATCTCGATGCTATTATGACGATGCTATCACAGTAGATAAAGGAGCTCGGATTATTTACAAAAGTGATCTCTTCAAAAGACAAGTGTGAAGAGGAATGATTGTTATAGGAAGCCATGGAACTGATGCATGACAAGGTTGATGGATGGAGGATGTCTTGGTCCAGTTTGTAAGGGTCTTGGTCATCTCATATTGAATCTACTAAAGGAAGAATTTGTGACTCGGTTTTCCCCTCGAGGGGGGTTTTGCCCTCACAGCGTTCTTATATCTTGTGTTCACTTCTATTTGTTGCTTGGCATTAATCTTGATGATAAGAAAATATAATTAAGAAAACGAAAACTTTTAACGAAAATATCACAAGTTAATGTCATTAAGAGAAAAATCATCTAACTTCCATCTATATCAATTTTCCAACACATAGTGACCATGCTTATGGAAATTGTAGCATTGAATTTTTTACAAGTCCTTGTTCCATTTTTAGGAACTGTTGGATCTGGGAGCAAGCTTTCTTGAAAAATGATGACCTTTTTCTCCTTTCTACTTCTTGCCTTAGACAACAAAGGCAATAGGTTCTCCCACTTCATGCTTGGGCATTATTCCTCTGGAAATCATTTTGGCCTCTTCTTGACTACACTTTCCTAGGAGCTCAGCAAATGTGGCAAACTTATCATTGTTGTTGATGGTAGTAATAAAAGTTTCCCAAGTTAGAGAAAGGCCTCCAAGTGTAATCAGCACCAACTCTTTATTAGATATAATTTCACCAACAGTTGGCAGTTGATCACTGATTTTAACCTTGCTTTTTGATATCCTCATTCAGTATGCTTGAATGATCTCTCCTCTGTTCAGATTAATGTCCTTGAGTTGATTCTTCAAAGCAAAGATTTGACTCAAGTTGTTTACTTGATACATTCCAATCAACTTGTCATACATTTCCTTAGATTTCTTCAACTTGGAGCAGGACTGCACCGAACCTGTCTAAATCAGTCGGTCCTTCTAGTTTGAGACCAAAATAAGTTCGGACCGGTGAACTGAACCTTTTTTGGCCGATTCTTGTACGAAACCGGTCGATTCGGTATCGAACCAACGTTTTTTCATTGATCAAGCCGGTTTTGTACTGAACCGGCCGGTTTTGTACATTACTACCAAGGACCCTTTGAACACATTTTTTTTCAAAAAGCAATGATTTATGATATGGAAAGCCTAGTATTTGACCATATTGCCCTACTAATGCTATGCAATTCATGGTAATATTAAATCCTTAAAGTAAACGTGGCATTCTCCTTTATCTCTCATTTTCATCCTTTTACTTAAATTTTTAACAATACCATGAAATGACTCAAGATGTTTGAGAGTGGTCTTGATCTTACTGGATTTCATATGGAGAAATTAGAATTTTAGATCTCACTCAAAATCTAGCAAACTTAACAGTTTTCCATGATTTCTGGATTGAGGGGATTGCAACGCTACATTGGATTTTGTCATGTATGAGAGTATGGAACTAGTTTAATAAAGAAAATCAAGTCCTCTATGTACCTTGGTGTTAGTGGCATTGGTTATCGAACTCCTCTATCATGACCCTACTAAAAAAAGTACCCATCACTCAAACAAAATGTTGACTTGACATGCTGTGTGTTTTTTATCTTATTTTAATGCTTAGAGGGTGATATTGATGATGAAGATCCCAATATAGGCAATGATTTTGATGATATGTAGGTGTTTGTTGTAGCATATTTTTTTTGGATGTTATAGGCCATGTGGAGCTTATTTGCCAATGTATTTTCAGTTTAGAGATGGATTGCACTCAATACTATTTTGGTTATGTTCACCCTTACATGTTATATAAATGAGAACTTTTGTGTTTTTGGTTGACCGGTTTTTTGGTCCAGGTGTTTTACCGATTCTCGGTCTAGGGGGTCTACCAGTTCAATGACTGGTCTAGTTCTGATAACTATGACTTGGAGACATAGATGATGAGATGGTCTCCAAGAGAATCAAGAATAATCTTCTTAGCCTTGACTTTTCCATTCTTGAATCTGGCATTGACAGCAGCATTCGAATTTTCTGTTGGTTTTGCTACCTTGCCTTCCAAATATTCCAGTACATCATGTTCTTCAAGAGTAATATCCAAGTTTGTCTTCCATGGACCAAAATTCAAAGCATCATTCAGCTTCTCTTCATCTTTGAAGTAAGAAGGAGACATCTTGATCAAGTCAAACAAATTTCAACAACAAGTAAGATCTTCAAAGAAGCAGCAAGTAAGATTTCAGCACCAAATAAGATCTCTTTGAAGTAAAATTTCTACAAAGAAGTGATAGCTCTCATCTTCTTAGGCAACAAATTTTAACAAGAAGTAAGATCTCTTTGAATTATAATTTCTGCAAAAGAGTGATAGCTCTTATCTTCTTCGGCTTGTCTTCACCAAAGCTCTTATACCATGTTCAAATTCTGATGTTCTATGTTAAAACAATTACTTATTCCAAAAACTTCTATCTGCTGCAATATTAGTTAAGCAATTGTACATAGAAGATAAACCAAATGCACAATAGAAGACATCCAAGAACAAAATGAGACAGAGAATTTAGGTCCAATGACCAGGGCAAAACCCACAAGGGAAAAAACCCAACCAAATTCTTCTTCTATTAGATATAAATTGTTCAACGGAGATACAAATTACAATGAGAGATCAAGAGAACGAGTAAGTTCGCGCAAATCTAAACAAGTTGTAGCATAAAGATCACTAGTGGCAGCAGCAGATACATACAGTGAATCAACCTTCCCTTCAACTAAATCAACACTGTCGCACTGAATCAACCTTGGCTCACCAAGTTCTGCTCTTACTCTCCAAATCTCCCTCTCTCACAATCTTCTTTAAGTCTCTCCAACTATCTCTCTTAAGTTTGAATTCTTCTTTCACAATGCACAAGTAGTAGTAGTCAGGTAAGAAGACATAAGACACATATATAGGAGCAACGAATTCTTGTCATAAAGGAGGAGCAATACGCATGCTTTGAGGAAGAGTAACATATGCCATTTAAGGGAGTGTAACTCATGCCAATAAGGAGAGAAACACATGCCTTAGTAACTTTTTCCATTAAGGAGACACGCATGCCTTAGTAGCGTATGTCATTAAGAGAGGAACGCGTGCCTTAATTAAGGAGTGTAATATATGCATTAAAGAGAGCGTAAGAGGAATTTTTTATGACATGCCTTTAATGTGTGTAAGTGCAATATGCCATGTCTTTAATGTGTGTATGAGAGAGTGTAACATATCATTAAGAGAAAGAGAAATTTATGCACTGCCATGTGAGTCATCAAGGAGAGAGGTTTGAAGTGATTGAGGTGATGAAGGTAAGGTGACTTGCAATTCCTTTTAATAATAATATCATAGTATCATAAAGGATAATAATAATATTATTATTAATATTGTTGATTAAGTCGAGATTGAACTATTAGGATTGATTAATGATAAGTTGAGTGATTTTCCTTCAACTATCCCTGATTACCAATTGACGCAAGGTGATTTTACTATTTTTGAAAGTCATACTAGAGATGCTAGACATGACTTTCTATTTTTAGAAAGTCACTCCAGAATTGTCAGAGATGAGATCTTATTTAAGAAATTCATCCCTCAGCTGCAAATTTTCAACAATTTTTTGGGAAGCGTGTGCAGGTTTCATTACAAGATTTTCAAAGAATTAAAAATTTGATTTGAAGGAGTGATTATCTGTGTATGTGTGAAATTAATTTTTATATTTCCATTATTTAATTTCTAGCTATTGTGTGATTGATGCTATTATCTGAAATTTAATTTCACTATTAATTAAATTCAGCAATCTACATGTTTGATTGAGTTCATAAGGACATTAGTCACCTAGGACTTGAAATTTTTACACCTCAGAGTCCTTCATTACTCATTTTGAGGATTTTGGTTGATGATTTACCTACTTGGAAGCTAGGCATGCACATTTGACTCAACTGTTTCCCTCATTGATGGAGATGTCACGCCCTCTTGGGGCTATTTCACTTGGATTATTAAACATGTGGATTGACTACCTCATTTCTTCGTGTACTTTTGGTTAAGTAGTTGGAGGAAGTAATATTTTATCCCATCCTAGGCTATTTAGAGGAATATGAGCAAAACCCTATATAAAGAGTTTCCCTTCCACATTCACACTTATGGTTGGATATTTTTTGGACTTAATTGACGTATTTTTCCTAGAACATATTGTTGTGTAAATATTTCCTTCATTGTGGATGTCATCATTAATTATTGTAGCTTCTATACATTGGTTCTTATTTGAAATGCTCAAGTCTTCTAAAAGCTCACTAGATTCATCCATTGAAAGGATTTTCTACAATTGGAGGGAAGATGTTTTGGGGCAACTCCTCTCCTCTCCTTTGTTAGTTTGATAATTATTTGGTGCCTTGCCAGAAGTATTCCGTATGTTTATCAAATGATAGTTTTGATGTAGTCAGTGAAGAGTGCTCCCTTAAGGATGCCTTATTGTAGGGCCACAACCTCCATTGCTAAATATTGACTGGATGAGAGATTATTCTTCCTCTCTGGTTCTAGTCTCTTGTTCTTAATCCTTGAATGAAATAAACCAACTCTTAAGCAAGGTTTCCTTGTTGACTCCATAAGCCTCTTTGATTCACCTTAACTGAATTGCCCTTATTAGATTTGGCACGGATCTCTACATCCTTCCATAACCTAAAAATCTTTATTTTACTAAAGCTAATCTCAATTCACCTTGTGTCTCATTGCTTAGCCTTAGTAATCCTACTAGAGATAACCCCCCTTGAGTCAGAGGAGAGCTAGCCTACAATGAAGAGAACATGTTATTGAGGTGATAGCAGTAACCATCCTAATAGTTGCCACTTGAGTTGTACCTTATGGATTAGATATTTTACCATTAAGTTCAATTTGGGTGGTGACATTTTGGTATTGTATTAGAGAATAAAGTCCACTCTCCTATGAATTTGAAAATTATGCTTCATGACACATTTGTGAAAGTCTTGTATTGAAGATCTCCCTCTCACATGGGAACTCCATAAAGGGAAAAAACCATAGTTCCTTACAAATTTTGAAGATATTGTTGGGTATAAAGGTGAGCACATCAATCAATTTTGAACCCTCTTTGAAGAAAGCTCATCTTGGCAACTCCACCTTTGACAAGGTATTGAATATACTTTGTATTTACAATTTTGTATTACTCATATTGAATATCTCAAATAGAATATGGATGCTACATGGGGATCTTTGGACTTCTCAGAAATTTCGAGGTATCCAAATAAGCCCCCTCCCTTGGAATTGCTTGAGAAAATCATGGTTTTCAATGGATAACCTTATAACACTACTCAACATATTTAACACTTCGTGGATTTTACTGCAAACCTAAATACTATTCATTAGAATGTTATGATGAAGTTATTTGCCTACATTAAGAGGAATTGTAGCAAAATGGTTTGAAAATCTGACTTTGAAGATTGTTACTACTCGAATTGTACATAATGATGAAAGCCCTAATCCACAAGACACAATTTGAGGGGCAACCTTTAAGATGGTCACCACCATCACCTCAACAACCTATCCTCTGCACTTTAGGTTGGCTCATGGAGGGTATCCCTACCAGGATTACTAAGACCAAGCAATGAGGCACTAGGTGAAGCTAAGGGTAGCCTTAATAAATCAAGGTTTTGTAGTTTTTTGGGGTTACACAATTAATGTTGGACGGATATAAAGAATAGTGCCAAATCCAACTAGGGCAATCAAGTGAAGGTGAATCAAATGGCAATGAGGTCAAGAAGAAGCTTTCCAAACATTGGCCTATTTTCTTCAATGATTAAGGTTTGAGACTAGAACCAAGAGGAAGAATAACCCCTCACCCAACTAAAATCAACAATGAATTCAAGGTCTACAAAAAGGGAAGCTCCAATGGTAAACCTTCAACATCCAAAATGAACTATGACTTGATGAAATTACTTAATAGTGTAGCCAAGGAATCATAAAGAAAGACAAAGCATGGTACGAAATAATCACCAAATCAATAAAGGAAGTAGAAGGACAAATTATCCTTCAATGGATTGATCTTGAAAGGCTTGTAGAAGACTTGAACATTCCACCATTAATCCTTAAGCACCAAAATAAAACCAAAAAAGAGAAGCTTCAAGAGTTGAGAACATTCATCCACATAAAAAAGAACCCTATACACCATAAATGCTCCAAGAAAGATAAGTCAATTAAGCTCCAACAAGAGAGAGATCCCAAAAATCCAACCATGACTAAAAAAAAGGAACTGCATCTCTTTATAAAGAGAGATGCTAACTTCCTTTTATGATAAAATAATAATATCTCATGTGCTTCGTTAGATTTAAGCTAAGAAAAGTAAAAATAAACTAAGTAATCTAAAATAACAATAAAACAAAATGGTCAAACCACATGTACACTAAACAAGATGAAGTAAACCCCCTAAGGGAGATAGTCTCCTCCAAAGATGAACAAAGATACCCTCAAAGTCCCACGTCTACCCTCCAAATGCTCCTAGAAACATGTAGATGTTCCACAAACTTTTCTAAAGATTCAAGTCAACGTTGTTGGAAAATCAATAAGGGTAGCAATTCAATTTAAGTTTTCCTTCCTTGACAATTACTTGCGATATTATGTTCTTCTTCATTATTATGCTTATGTTTTCATCATCAAATAAATGCCAAAATCATAAAGATCACAACCATATAAATATGAACACAAGATATAGGTTCCAAGCCAAGGAAAAACCCCTCCAAGGGGAAAACTCGTAAAGAACATCTCTTTTTATAGAACCAATTTCAAAGGAGACTTCGAAGACCAAAAACCTGCACTAGGCCTCCCACCAAGTACCAATTCAACCAGCCAATCTCCAAGGATAGCGAAACAAGATCTCTTCATGATGAGGACTCTTCTAGCCTTTCGAGCTTGCCAAAGCAACTCGCAATACCTCCTCCAACTTCAGACACGAGGTAACCATAGAAACCCCTAGGGTACTCGCACGTGTGACCAGAAAAGGGCAGATTTCAGACTTCCGAAATTTTTTTAGGCTTCTTCCTTGCTTCGCTATCCTTCTCCTTCTTTTTCAAGGCCTCCGCACCCTTCTTCCAACTTCAGATCGAATCCAAGAGATGTATGCTTTTGTATGTGTCAAATAGGTCAAGGTGCCTCCTTTTTATAGCCTTCCAAGAGAATCGAACAACCCTCTCTAGGCCTACTTCTCCTTGGTTGGCTAACTTGGTCTAGGGAGCTTACTAGACACTTCTAAATTCAAAAATAATTTTCCTTTTCTTGATACAAGTGCCCGAAAGGGTCTTTTACAATATGACAAGGACTCTTGACTCATGACAAACAATAGGAGCATTCAATGGATGCTTGACCTAGTGACAAATAAATTGAGCATGAAACCCATGCTTTACAAATAATTTTCCTTTTGTTCTTTACATGATTTTCTTTCTTCTTTTGGAAGATACATAAGAATTACATCATGAGAAGAGTCAAATGACAATTATGAAGATTGAAACTAGTTACATTCTTCGACACTCCCTCTTAACTAGGGAGGTATTCATAATTGTCCAACCGGTACAAGGACAGTACTCCCTTTAAAGTCTCATAATAAGAGTCAAATTGATAAGCTAATTGTAAGCATCAACATTATATCAACCAGCATTGTCTTTGAGGTGTAACTAGACAAGCTCCACTTCATTCAAGAGCATTATGCTAGGACGCTTTACATGTGATACCGCACTACCTCTACAAGGCACATACCCCATCCGAATGTCCACAAAGTATGTCATTTTAGGACTATTCTTATCTTGGATTTCCAATCCTGAATCCTCAAAGAATATTGGTCCTCTTTGACCACTCTTATCTTGGACATTTGTCCTATCCTCAAAGAGTGTCGGTCCCTTTCCTTTCTTGGATGTTCCATCCTCGAGGAAACCAAAGATGGTTATCCAATTCTCCACCATTCTTTCTTCAAGGCCTTAACTTAGGCTTACTATTGTTAGTCCTGGTCAAATGAATGACACATGAAGAAAAGAATGCACATGTTATGTCTAAGTTCAACATCACTCTCTCTCAACCAGAGAGGATATCCCTATTCTCCTTTTGACTTGAGAATAGATCCTTGCTCCTATTCAAGGAGACTCCTTTACTCCCTCTCAAATCTAGAGGAGATTCTTGACTTCCTTACCAATTGGGAAGTCATATCTACAAGCTTCTCTAGCTTGTCCTTGTAAGAATACCAGCTACAGCATGGCTCCCTCTTTTTTCTGCATCTCATTGTATTGAGACTGCTTCCTTCCTGGTATCATAGAGCCATCTTCTTCCCTTAATCTTGTGACAAGTTACAGGTCATCAAACTTGCACAACACTTTCATCTTGTCATCATTAATGAATACATTATATTGAGCCTTTCCAGACTTCAAGCCGACCATAGCTTTCTCATGAAAGTGATCTCCTTTGACCTTCAGGTTATCTTCTCGCACTACTACCTCTCAACCCCAAGATGAGCACATCTCGACTTCACAGTTGCCAGGTACCAAATATTGAGCTTCCCTCAACATTCTTCATACATTCCATCCATACAATTAAACTTGCCTCAGTTATCATCATGTATTCCTGCAACATCCTTCCAGGTAGAAAAACAATACGTTAACCAGAAAACCAATAATATTTATTAACATCAAACTTACCTCATCGTGACAACTCTTTCATCATCAACATCCTGAAGGTCCATCTCCACATGAATCTTCATGCATCAAAGTGCCCAAGGATCGAACTTGATTACCAAGTAACCATTTTCCTCTAGAGATTATACTAGATGTTGATTATTATTCTAGCGAGAAAGTCTTAATATTCCATATATTCTAGAGTAAGTCAAATTCATCTTATTAGGCATCATATAACCAAATGAAAGATTCATCATGCATGATTTATGACCAACTTTTCTTACAAGATTACATGAATCCTACCCAAACGTTACTTCAAATATGCATTCTTAATCTTTCACACAATCATCCAGCTATATCTATCCTTCAATGAGCCTGCAACATGACCAACTGCATTCCTTCATCCCTTTAAGAGTATTGTTTCCAAACAATATGGAATATATACTAATCTTTTTGATAATGCCTTTTCCAAGAACCTCCAAAGTGATGGTTCTTACGGGATATTGAGGATCCACCTTGGCAAAATGACTACCTCTAACATAATGTCAGACAATTTATGGATGAACATTATGCAAAATGGTCCCAAATTTCTCATTCTTGAAATACTAGATGATTCTTATAAAGCAATTCAATCAAGTAGACTCTCAATATGCTACTATCACATGCTTTTATCTATGATGCCATACTAAAACAAAATTCCACAATGATACATGCTTACTCCTTTGATAACTCGTTAGTATCAATTTGTTCAGGGTCCTTACAGTTCCCTCCTTCCATCATGCTCATCATTAACAAGCACAAGGACTACTTTGCTTATCCATCCTTCTCATTTTGCTTCCTTCATTATGTACATGCAACATTCATTGACAAGTACAACCAAGCAAAATATATGCAAGTACAAGAGCATGATGACAATCTAGGGTTTCCATGGTTTTTATTGAGGGTATTCTCCTGGAATTCTTAGACACAAACCCTAAATTCCTTGATATTTCCTTACGAAATATCATCCCTAGGGTTTCAATGTCATATCCTACATTTCATTCAATTCCTCCCTCGCTAAAATTTTACCATATACCCTAGATTACCTAGAAACCCTAGAAGTCAAGAGTTAGGGTTTCTATGAGGGAACAAACATATTAGGGTTAGGCTCTCTCAGATGACAAGGATTTTCTACTCCAAGTCCCCTCTACAGTTTACAGTCCCTAGATACTAAAAATGATGAGAAGTCTACAAACCCTAGAATCAAAATATAAGATAAAACCCTAAAGCATTCCATGCATACCCTTTACCAAAAAAACTTGCAAATGAACATATACTACCTAGAGATCATACATACCTCCATACAACCTTATTCTTTCTTGTAAAGGACTTCATTTGAAAGAGACTGCTTCCCAAGGACAAAGACTTGATCTCAGAGATGAAGTTGTACTTCCTTCAGAACTACCTTTAAGAGAAGCTTCCATAGATGTCAAGACAAGATGTTCTTCTCAAAATGGCTAGTTGTTGCTCTTCTTAAATTTTGGTTAGGGTGTGCAGCAAATGCTACTACTGAATCTCAAACTGGAATTCTATTGTAGTTCCTAGCTTCAAATGAACATTGACTAAGATACCAAGGTTCTTCCTTATTTTATTATCTTTTAAGGGGTCTGGTACCTCTTATCAGTTTTTTGGAGCTCTTGACGTTCTCATTGTGGTCTCAGCCCTCAAACTAGGGCTTCTGGTAAGCACAAAAATAATCTACAATAGTCCTTCCTTACTTCATTAGGATTTGGTCAGCGTTTCAAACCAACTAATGTGGTTCATCTTTAGGACAAGGTGGGAAAAAATCATACAATCTTCATGAATAAATAGTAGGGATACATCATTACTCAAGGTTCACTGTTGAAAACTAGCCATTTGAGATTAGTTGAACATAAATATTCTAAATTTTTTTATTTAAATTATTTAATATTCTCCAGTAAGTTAAAAATATTAATATAAATTTTTTTATGATGTTAGGAATAAGTTAAAAGAATTAGTTAAACATATAGAGATTTTAAAAATCCTAAAACGGGGGGGGTAGGAATTATCTAGAATTCGAAATTTAGTTTTAAATTATTTAATATTATCAAATAAGTTATAAATCATTTAATATCTTGAATTTAGTTATAAATTAAGTTGGAAGTAGTATAATAAAATTAGTTGTTATATAGTACTAAATAATAATAAAATTTAAGGGGTTTATAAATATTAATAAAAATAGTTGTCTTATAAAATCAATTACAACTAATATGGGTTAAGAGAAGTTAAAATAGGGAAGGGAACTATTTAATATAATAAATATATATAGTTGCATATTACTTTAAAAAAATTAAGGGGTTAAGACTAAGATATAAATAGATTATATTAAAATCCTAATAAGGAATGTCAAAAGTATAAATCAAGAATGGAGGAGGGAATTTTACTATGAAATCAAGCACTTAGGAGCTTGAAAATTTTAACATTATTTTTATTTTTAACAATGTTAAAAATAATGAGATATAAAACTATAAAGAAAAAGGGGGGGGGGATCATAAGGAGAGGGCCAAAATCCAGCTCTTACTCAATTTCCAACCATTGTCTCTATTGAGATTTCTAGCATGCCTTTCAATCTCAATAGCCTTCCTAAGTTTCCTATGGTGGAAATGATCAATCCTAGCAAGGACTCTGGATTCCTCAATACAAACATGGTGCTTGGATTTCTCCACATGCTCAACAAGAGTTGATGAGCGGGAAGGATTGTGCCTTATGTCTGTAGCGTGTTCATGGATCCTTTGGTTAATTGATCGACCCTAATCGACCCGTTTCTCCAATATATGTTATACCACATGAACATGGAACCAGGTAAACCCCATTCATGTACTTTGGGTCTACAGGGTCTTTAACCGAACCAAGAGAATTTCTAATGGTTCTGAGAGGCTTGAACGAGGAGGAGATATTATTTCTTCTAAGCATATGGGCAATCCTATCAGTGGTCCCTTGAATGAATGGGAGATGAACCTTAGAGATAGGATCAACATGAGCAGTTTTAACTCTAGATCTGTTACAGGCTCTATGAAATGCTTTGAGGGACAAATTTTGCCTTCTTTTCTAGGGCAATACTCCTTCAAAACATAAAACAAAACCTTCAATTCATCCTCCTCATAGTTGATCTGCGACTTCACTTGAGTTGGCTATTCTTCACAAGATGAGATTTGAATTTGTGCAAATGGAGGTCAAATGCCTATAAATAGTGTTCTAGTGGTGTTAAAGGGGCGCATCTCATTCATGGGTGACTTGAACTCTTAGAGCCAACCTGACCAAAATTGAAATTTGATTTAATTTATCTTACTTGGCCGACTTGAATATCGACCGCGACTACCAAAAATCAACATGTACAACATGCTTATAACCATGCCATACATTCTTCTTCACAACAATCTCCTTTTGAGACATGTTTTGAATATTTGCGTAAGTCTCGTCTGGACTTCACTTTTGGGCAAGATTCAATGGTGGATGGACATAATGATGCAAACAAAGCCAAGAATTTCATCTAGAAGATATTTCATCCAAAAGATCCAATTGGTTTTGTTGGGAAATCTAGGGGCAGCTAGATTAGATGATTTATCTTACTTTGATAACTGCTTGTGATGTATTTTTACTTTATTAGCTTCTTCTTTTACTTGATTATCTCTAGTGTTCTTTTCATCAAACAGCTACTAAACCATAAAGAACAGAATAACAAGAGGATACAAGATATAGAAGATATAGGCGATCAGCCAAGGCCAAAACCTCTCCATGAGAGGAAAACCCACAAGAATTCTTCTATTCTTATAGAACTTCAATTGACAAATTTTGAGACCTATGATCCTTGACCTAGACCCTCCAAGACCAAGTCAAACCTTTCTTGCTTTCCAGCGACTTCTGCAATTTCGATCCCCATTAGATTCTTCTACCTAGCAAATTCTTCTGCAACTTCGACCTGCCCAGCAAATTCTTCTGCAACTTCGACTTACCCAGCAAATTCTTTTAGAACTTTGACTTGACCAACAAATTCTTCTAGAACTTTGACCCAGCAATTTTTCAACCCTTCGATTTGCCTAGCAAATCCTTCAACACTTTGAATTACCTAGCAAATGTAGAAACCCTAACACGAGAGAGAGAGAAAGAGACCCAAAAATTCGATCTAGCTCTTCTTCTTTCCTTTCATCCTTTTCCAACTTATGTCTTGACGAAATCAAACTTGAGTGAGTGAGAGTCCAAATGAGATCGATTTCCTTCTTATTTATAGGCTCGTGAAGGGTAAAAATTGCTATTTTTAGGCCGACTTGACCTTTGCACCATGATGAGGTCTGGGAGGGTCTTTTGACTCTGTTTTGACTTGAATAAAAAAAAATTACAATATGTAACATGTCCAAATGGGTCTTCAACACATGACAATGACTCAATTGACTTTATGACAAACCTAGAAGCACTCAATGGGTGCTTGACCTAAAAATAAATTTCCCTTGAGCATGAAACCCATGCCTCAAGAATAACAATAATAAATTTATTTTTCTCTTCTCATTAAATACATAAAATCATGATTACATATGTGATTATGGAGACCGAACCTAGTTACATATTTCAACACTCCCTCCTAACTAGGAAGGTATTCATAATCCATACAAGGTTCTTGGACATTGACAATCTAAAGAATTCTCATAAGAAGAGTCGGATTGGTAACCCATATGTTTAGCATCATATCATCCAGCATTGTCACATAGCAAGGCCTTGACTAACAACTCTATCTCTCCACAAGATCCTAGCACAATGTTAGCGATACCAACGACTTATAGACACCATCACCATTGTCTCTCGAAGTACAATACCCCACTTGGGTGTTCACAGGGTATGTCCTCCTAAACTATTCTTATCTTGGATTCCCAGTGCTCAAAGAATATCGGTCCTTTACGACTACTCTTATTTTGCATGCCCTAGCTCTTCCTCAAAGAGTATCAAATGCCAGATGTTTACCCAATCCTCCATTCTTTCTTCCAAAGTGAAGACAGTTGTTAGTCCTAGTCTAGTGGATGACACATGAAGTAGAGAACCATAGTTGTCACTCCCACTTAACCAGGGATGACCAACCCATTCCTATAAAAGAAATGTACCCAAGCTCCCTCTTAACCAGGGACTTGTCCAAGCTCCCTCTTAAATAGGGACTTGTTTTTAGCAGCTCACTTGTTCTTCGATGGAGATCATGGTATCTTCAGCTACTTTAAGAGCTCATCCTTTCAATGTCATGAATTTCATCTTTATCATTATGAAGCCTTCATCTTTTGGGACTTTTTTGTAGGGCATCAACCATCCATCACTTTCCTTCTTGAACTATGTCAACCACGTCATCCTTTTCTTCATCGGAAAGTGGTCTTCTAATCCACATCTGGATTTTCTTCATACAACTACCTCTTCCAAGTCATGTTTCCTTTAGGATCTTTCATCTAACCACATGAGTGTTAGTTGTAGTTGACATCTACAACTCTCTTTCGGTAGCCCTGTATCAACCCATCCAAATGTTGTTCAAAAATCAAAAATGAACATCAAATTAAAGTTGCCTTTTATGGTGGCCCTTCATCATGACATTTACTTGTAGCAACAACAACATCCTGTATACATATTGACACATCTCCAAGATATTCAATGTCAAGGGTCTCCTTTTTTTCCAGACTTCATCAGAGTCTTCATACCTTTTCCATGGAGATGTCATGATCAATTCTTCTAGTCATCAGATGTTTATTTCCTTTTCTACGTGACCATAGTTGCGTTTTTCACAATCTCTCCTTTCTTTCTTCACATATTTCTCCCCAAGAACTTCCATCCATAGTTCCTCCATCTTTGTCAAACACCTCATACTCCATATGAGGACATATTATGTTGATTTCATCTTTTCAATATGTGAATCATGCCTTCATGGCATCATGCATCTTTTCAACAGAAAAGATCCCTTTCCTTTGATCATACTCGTGAGGTAGAGTATTCACCCAAGCTATCTACAACTATATGATGACATTACTTAATCTATTAAACATATGCATACCTCTTTTCTCCTTTTGTTCATCTAGACTTCCTTCGGCAACTTCCTTTCGTTGTGTTGACTGCTGGAGTAGCACCTGACGATTATGTGACAACTCCATGCCCAAGGATGATCCAGAGGACACTTGTACCATCAAATGTCATCAGTCAACAGAGTTTTTTAACTCTCCTTCTATCTTCTCATCATATTTCTTCTTTGTACCCAGATTCCACACCCTACGGGGAATTGTAATAAGTGATGCTAGTATGATGTTTCTTGAATTTGTAACAGGCCTAGGATGTGGGACTCGATCAGCAAAAGAGTACACCTTGGAGTGTTTTTTTTATCCGGTGAATTATCCCTTTCGTTTCCCTTCTTTTTCAGAGGGGGATAATTCTCTGGATTTTTTCACTCGTGCACACCCCAAAGCCGAGGTGACGGTTTGAAGATTGAGCCCCTGACACATCCTAGTGTCTAGGGTCGATGTATATTACCATACTAGATCACACGTAAGGTTTCGTGGAATTTGGCTAGGTCTAGGTAGGATTTTTTAATAGTTAAAAATTTCCCGCAAAACGGGATTTTTTAATTATTTTTTGTATAAAGGCATAAATAAGTGGCATTAGGAGATGCCTGGGGCGTATGACCAGTCAAAATTTATCCTCAGAGGCCCAGCATTCTCCTAGAGCCTACTTTGGGGGTCAAAAAATGACTCAGAGTCCCTCAAAAGGCAAATTTTCCAGTGACAGTGGCAAAAATGAAGAAAAAATTCAAAAAAAAATGAATAATTGGAAAAATTTAAAAATTTTTCCAAAGTCAAAATAAGTCAAATTTTGACATGGAGATTAAGCAGATGATCAAGGATGATGTGGCAATCAATGTGGGGCCCACATCAAGTCAAAGTTTCATAAAGTCAACTCAAGTCAAAGAAAGTCAAAGGTCAAAGGTCAAAGTCAAAGTCAAAGGGCAGTCAATATTAAAATTCATAAGGCAAATGAATTTTTTGTTTTACAACTTTGATTTGAATTATTATAAGGTTTATTAAGTGGGACCCCACCTCATCAAACCTCACCATAGCTCAGCATAAAAATTGACGTCCGTACGATTTCCGTACGTCCGTACGGCAGCCAGCCTTCAACAAGTCAAACGGTCAGCAATAAATCAGCAACCGTACGTATCCAACTCAGCAGTCAAACGTGAATATTCAGGTTTCCACGTGGGCAGTCAAAAGGAATATACAAACGGTCAGCAGAAATTAATATGGGCAGTCGTACGGCAGTCGTACAGTCCGTTGGCAACTCACATATAACAGCATTTACACATGGCAGCTACAGCTCAGTTTAACAGCAGTCACTCAGCCAGTTAACTCAACAATCTACGTGGAAATTTCCAGCAGTTTATGCCAAGTTAGAACAGCAATACACGTGGGCCATTACAGCAGTCCGTTGGCAGTCTTTTAGCAATTAAAACAACAACATATTCAGCGTTTATCAGCAGTTAGAGTAGCAGTTCAATCAGCAGTTTGTCACATGGTTCAAACAGCAGTTTATAAGTCACGTGAACAGCAGTTAAGGTGTAGTCAAGGCATATGCAACAGCAGTTACGTGAGTTATCAGCAGTTCATGGGCAGCCAGCAAACACATAGCAGCCACTTGGAAATTCATGTTTCATTGGGATTGTCATCGAGCTACACTTGTCATTTCATTTCTTCATTGGGATCTTCACCTTATTGCCATTTGTCATTGGGAATTTGCCTTGGGATTGTCTCCTATTTTCCTATTTATATGAGCCTTGGGCTCTTATTGTATGATATAGAACGAGCTATTGGGCTGGCGGAGACTCTGCCGGATTGTGTATTCAGCATTCTTATTAATAATAAAAGTCTTTGGGGTTAGCAGCTTCTCGTGTGGTGCATGTCTTGGTATATGAGGTATAATTGTGTCGTTTAATGTTCATGTGATTTTCATTCTGCTATCTAGTTGTTTTTCAGTTTGCTTGAAGGCACTATTGTCTAAGGAGGAGAGATCTGCAGCTATCTCAGATCTCTTTGGGCTTGGTATATTTTGTACACTTGTTGTAGCTTGTCCATTCTCGGTTGAATGACAAGCTCAACTTGGTCTCTATATGCCAAGTCTCTTTTTGCACTAATAATTCGTTTGCAAGTGTTTTCTGTGTTTTTTCAAGCGACAGGTTGCCAGCTCTGTTGGAGGGCGAGGATTTCTTCGGCGGGAATAGTCACCTCCAAGGATACCAAGGGTCCCACATGCTGTTCAAGCCAGCAAGCTCATTAGACACCAAAAAAAGATTTACTCAAGAGGGAAGTACCCTGGTCTCTTAGCTTCGTTTCTATTTTGAAAATCAAAACAAATTCTCTCCTTTCATTTAAAGCATTTGTCTTCATCATAAAAAATATAAAAAATAAAAAATTACTTTTGTTGCCAGATTCAGTTGCTTTCATGTTATATCTTTCACGCTGAGATCTGAAGTTTCAAGTCGAGATACGAATATGATATCTAGTTAATGGTTTATAACTCGTGGTGGTTTCATGCATTCATCTTTCTTAAATCTTTAGTTGCTGGATATCATTTGGGTCATTCTAAGAACACTATGATTTAGCTAATGACAAATGACTGCTGTTCACGTTTCACGTTTCTATGTCATTTAACAAGTAATCATCTTAATAATGATCTCCCAAGGCACTGGTCTGCTAATTAGTCAAATCATTTTAGTGCTTATCCTAATCGTGTCTCGTGTCTCCCAACCAACTGGTCGAC
>APFE031528325.1:0-10046 GCA_000404065.3 Pinus taeda
ATTCATGATGTTATGGTCATTTGCAAAAATAAATGAAATTTTGTTAAACTAAATGCTAATCTAAACATATATAGTTTATTACACATTCAATTAATTGGGACTGTAATTCTTGCATATTATATTTTATGTGTATAAAATCATCGTAGAGGTGATTTGTATCAAGTAAATAGACAATTTGGGCAATGACCTTACATAGGGGATATTCTAATGAAAGTATTTCTTGTGTTCTAAAGTTATACACAAACAAGATCATAAACAAACAAACACATACATTTCATAAAATAAAATGATGAAAACGAGAATTTGGGGGTTTCCCAAAATCCTAATTTCTTTAAAAAAACCTTAAACGGAAGCGATTTAACTTTTAAAACTTCTTAATTTATTGGCGTGGATCTTCCTCGTGCCATCCATGCATAATCATTGACAACATTCAATATAGGTGTTAAACTTTAACCCCCCCAACAGTACACAAAATACAAATATGCATTAAAATAAATACAGTCTATAAACCTCGGTGATTCTGCTGATCCATCTCCCCTTGAACGGCTCATCAAAAGATTAAAAAAAAAAGTCGATTCAGAAGTTGGATCGCGGGCAATTAACGGCGACGTTAGCAAAGCCAAAAGCAATGGAATCCATCTCTCATTTCTTGCGCTTACCATGCGTCCACAATGCGAGAAATCATTGGGGTCATCCTAAGTAAACTGTAACGTCTCGCAATCTACAATGCCCTTCTCTCAACAGCGCATGGCACTTTCAATACTAAGTTAAGAAACCCCATGGATGACTTGGCTCTGAAATAAATCGCGCAACATCTTCATTTATAAGAGCATTAAGAATCCACTGATTTCAATGTGGGAGAGAAGTAAAGTTTGACCTTTGCAAAATTTAGACAGCAAGGAATTTATGGGAAATATTTTGTTGGTCGTGAGATCGACCCCTTATAAACCGTTCCCCTCACGCAATAGTCTGTATCTGGACAGCCCAGACTGTATGATGAATCTAAATAAAATTCAATGCTTTAATACCCAATGCAATCTGTTTGAGACGCATACACATTAGCAGAATCATTAACTCCCATACATATCATAAACAATCATAAATACAGACACGCCATTAACGCAAAACATATATTATAATATGAATAAGACAACACGGTTACAACTAAGGCATTTCAGCCTTAGAAACGAGCTCAGGCTCGGTTACATCTTGCTCACTAACATAACAGACATCTCACACCTTATCACACTATACATTTATAAGATACATTGGGAGGATCGATCAAATCTTCTCTTAGTTTTTTTTACAATGAAAGCTCTCCAAAAGCTTCATGCATGCACGCTTTAAATCTGCTTTATCCTTTTTTTTAAACCTATTTTTCTACTTTAAATCATTCTTTTCTTTTGTTCTGATCCTCTCGTCCAGTTTGTTTGCTTTGTTGCTGGTTGCTCCCGCATCATAAAAACACAAAAATTTAAAATTCTATTATCACAAAACATCAACATGTAGCTAGTTATAAAAATCATATTAATTAAAAACAATTATAAAGAGTATTGTGCATTGAATAGTGGCACTTACAAAAATTCAAATTCATTGATGATGTTCAAAAAAATAAGATTTTATTAAATCAAACAACAATTTAAAGATTAGCATGTTAATATACAAATTCTACTCATTCTGAAATTAGTTATTGTATACGATATTACATATGTGTAAAAATATTATACTCAAACAAACAACCACACACAAACAAAAGCATAACAAAAAAATACATAGCATAAAATAAAACCACATACGTTTAAAACTATATCATCACAAAACATCAATGTGTAAATTAATTTTTAAATTTTATGTTTATTTTGTTTGATATATTTTTAATTTTACATTGAATTATTGTGGTTAAAAAAATATTCATGCTCATACTCATGTATGATGTTGTGATTATTTGTATTGTTGAAAAGTATATGTTGATTAAAAACAATCATGAAAACTTGTGATTTTCAAACATACAAAAATTGGTGATGATTCTTACAAGGAAAATCTTTAGTCATTGTTACTTGTGGTATTGTCACGGTCATTTATATCTCTAAAATTTATTGAATAAAAATATTTTTGAAATTTTGATTTTATACTAAATAGACTTAACAAATTATAAACTCCACCCATTTTGTATCGTAAAATAAAAAAAATGAGTAAAATTTAAGATAAGAATATGTTAATTAAAATATCAAATTAAAGATTGATAGGGGAATTGTGTCAAGAGGACAATCTCGGTGTGATGGCTAGGGTTTCCTAGTCCTTTTGCTTTCCTTTTGCATTCGGGTTTCTTCAAACATCAAATTCACCTTTTGCATCATCGCTAGGGCACGATCTCACTGCTCGCGGGTCCAATAATGGAATTTTTGAATGGATTTAATTCTAGTTCTCGTCTCCTGTTCAGGCATGGAGGCTGACAAACGATGTTGTTAGTAGTATCGTTCATTAAATGATCGATGCAGAGTACCTTCTCAGCCCGTACGTACATGATGGAATAGAAGGAAGTGAAGGGCATCGCATTTGTGAGTCGGGAATGGACTATGTAGGATTAAGGCGACTCTGGAGCAGAAATCTTATAATTGTCTGCTCTTAGTCACTAGAGAAATATTGAGCAGATCTGAAGGCAAAATATTGGCTACATAAGTGAATATTCGACCTCAAAAACTTCATTTCATAGATCCATTGTTAAAGATCTCGAATATGGATATTCTCAATCCCCTGAGCACATTAGCTTGTCAAAATGGAGTAGCATTGGATGTGAAAAGTCTGCTTCGATTTTTGCTGGATCAGAATTTTCCTCGATCAAAGTGGGTGGTTTTGGTGGTTTGGCCATCAATTATGAAGTCAATACTGCCACGGAAATCCATATCAGTTTTTGCAGATCCACACTTATCCATTGATTCTACTAAAGATGCGTGTGACTGTCAAGTATGGGTACTCGATCTGGTCGCCTTCCAAATTTCTGTCAAATCCCCAAATGGAAAATCAATATTATCTTGGGTTCGGGCAACAAATCACGTCAAACAATTAAAACACAATACCGGGCACACTATGGGTATCCCACTACTCGTACAAAGTCTAATCTATGGATGAAAATCGATGCAAGAAGTTGTGATGTTACAAGATTATAACATCCTCCCATTATCCACCATCATATTAAACTTGAGGATCGGGGAGGATCACCTCAACCAATAGATTCAAAGGGCACAAGGGTAGTGTCCAGATCTAGTATTCCCAAAGGAACATAATCAAATCAAGGGAAAGTAAATGGAATCTTTTCTATAATAGATATCCTCAAAGGAAGATGTGTTGCCTCAACAACACCAGATCAGAAACACAATATACACAACCCCTACATAGTGGAACAACTGAATAAAATCCCAGTATTGACTGTAGATCTACCATAAACAAATTATTTTTTCATAACATATGAATCTCAAGAAGTACTATACAGACTCAACACTTTTTGGCTAAAACCAATGGATCTCTTCAATTGGATATTCACAAATTGGACAATAAATTGTAAGATTCAGCTTTGCTCCCGGGGCTTTTTCATAATAAAATTCTTATCATGAGAGGGTTTTGATTATATATTGCAAGAGGGTCGATGGTTTTGGGGCTTTGCAGGAACTTTTGTCACCCCTTGGTCCCCATATTTCGACGCCAATATAATTGTAGTTTCTTGAATTTTGGTTTGGGTTAGATTGCATAATCTATCTGTATATTTATGGCTCCATAAAGTGATAGAAGCCATTGGGAACATATTAGGGTGATAAATAAATAAATATACACAAATATTTGAGGAACAAATCTACACAATCGCCAAAATTTCTTTGGAGCTAGACCTCAACAAAGGATTTTAGGACCATATTCTCTTGACACACAACAAGCAGTGCTCGACACAATTCCTAGATTTCACAACATTTAGATGTCAAATAAGCCAACAAATGAGACATCCACAAAATTCATGTCCTGATGCTAAGAAAACACCCCACAGGAAGATGTAAATAAGAAAGAAAGTCAAGGGATGAAAATTCCCACAAAAGTTGCCTCACAAAGAAGAGAATGATGAAGAAATGGATCCTCCTACCAATGAAGAAGCCCAAAATACACAAGAAAACATAGAAAAGGGGAGTGTTAATCATGAAGTTTCAGGAACTCCAGCACACACATCAAGGCATGAGATGATCACTGTAGCAATAGAGGCGGGCGATTCAAAATATCATTGTGTATCTGAAAGTTCAGTTTTAGATAAGCAAAATCTAAGAACGAATGAAGGGACCTAGCTAGATCTTGTAATGGCCACTCCTTAACACGCAGAATGGAAAAAGGTTAAAAAGAGGAAATGGAGAAAAGGGTGACATGTTTACCACCACTTGGAGTTGTATTTTTGGTCTTTGTGATCACCAATTTAGATTGGCACAATTGAATGCATTATCATTACCTACAACATGTAATTTTGCTTTCATTAATAAAATTACAATTTTTCCTGAGGAAAGAAATTATATTATTTATAAATAATTATAAAAGAATCTGATTTTCAAATGCACATTGAATAGTATAGTGGTTGTTACAAAGAAAAAACTTTGTCATTCATGATGTCATGGTCAATTACCAAAATAAGTGATTTTTTTTAAATTTACGATGGATAAGTTAATGCAAGCATTCAATTCATTTGAAGTGTATCTCTTGCATTGGATACTATGCATGCTTAAAATCATCATAGAAGTTATTCGTATCAAGTTTATAGACAATTTGTTTAGTGACCTTCCATATGGTATATTATAATGAAAAAAAATTATGTGTTCTAGAATTCATAGATATATAAACACAAACAAGTGCAATGACAAACATGTAAATACATTCTATAAAATAAAAACACAAACATTAAAACCCTATCATCATGAAACGTCCATTTGTAACTAATCATAAATATATGTTAAATAAAAATACTTATAAAATAATTTTATTCTTAGATATGCATTGAAAAATGATACTTACAAAAAAAAAAGCCATGATCATTTGCAAAAATAAATGAAATTTTGTTAAACTAAATGCTAATTTGAACATATATAGTTTAATACACATTCAATTAATTGGAAGTGTAATTCTTAGATATTATATATTATTTGTGTAAAATCATCATAGATGTGACTTGTATCAAGTCAATAGTCAATTTGGGTGATGACCATCGATACGTCATATTATAATGAAAGTCTTTCTCGTGTTCTAAATTTTATACACAAACAAGGGCATACAAAAACAAAAACATCCATTACATAAAATAAAAAAACAAACATTTAAAATTATAACATCATAAATATTCTATCTAATTATGAAAAATGATTAATTAGAAAGAAATTCAAATTCATTCATGATGTTGTTGTCATTTGCAAAAAAATATATATTTTATTAAATTAAGATACAAGTTAGAGATCAGTACTTTAGTATACAAATTCTACACGTTGGAAAAGTACTTATTTTATATGATTACAAATGCGTAAAAATATTATACACATACAAACATAACAAACAACCAACGGAAAACAAGAGCACAAAATAAAGTACATAGCATAAACTAAAGCCACATACATTTAAAATTCTATGATCATAAAACATCAATTTGTAAATTAATTTTTAAATTCTATGTTATTTTGTTTGTATTTTATTATCATCACGAGAGACTTTTTGATATATTTTTAAACTATCATTGAATGCTTTTGGTTTCAAGAAATATCATTGTCATAGTCACTTGTGATGTTGTAATTATTTGTATTATTGAAAGGTATGTATTGATTAAAACCAATCATGAAAACATGTTATTTTCAAACTTACAAAAAATGGTGATGATGCTTATAAAGAAAATTCACAACTATATATTTTTTTCATATTATAACAATTTATAAACTCCACCCATTATGTATCATAACAGATTAATTAACCAACAAATTAGTTATTTATTTTGTTTAAAGTGGTGTTGTTCATTCGTTATTAATATCAGTTTATTTAAACAAATTAATAAATTTATAAACTTCGTGTTAAGTTGGAAATGTTTTTATATTAAAATTTTAAGTTAATTACAATAAAATTTTAGAAAATTTTGAATGAACGGTTTATATTTATATATGAGGTTTTCTTTAAAATATGAATATTTGCAATGTGAGGGAAGACGAGAATGGAGAGCGGGCAAAAATGTGCGCTAGGGTTTTAAGCTGCTGCAAAGTTGAATTTGTTGCAATCGATCTTATGCTTGTTTCTGTTGATCAAAGGAATCCGCACAGTGGGGTATTGTTGTTGCGATGAACATCAAAGGAGGACCGAAGTTCTATGGGAACCACACTGGAAGGGATTCAGGTGATCCAAAGTTGTTGGAAATATATGATCTGTGTAGAGAATGGGGACTCGACTCATTCGTTTTTTATTCCTGGTGGTATCTTTTTCACGCAGGATCTTTTACGCATTCTCCCAAATCCAATATTTTTATTTTTCCTTCTTTCATATTTTGTCCGGGATGATAGTGGAATAGAGATGATCGGTAGAGCTCTACTAGGGTCTGGAGCCGACTGGTCAATGGCATCGATTGGCCCTGCAGCGGATCCCGTCCCGGATGTGCCCGTGACGTATGAAGGTTACATAGACACTGGAGAAAAGCCCGTGAAGGTGTCGAACGGGAACCCCAAATGGATGAAGCTGACAGTGCCCTAATTTACAGAGGATCTATGTAGCCATCGTGGCTCTAAAGGTGTATTGCGCTTCGTGCCCATATGTCGTGGTCATGCCTGAGGCCCTAAAGAAAGAAGAGGAACCAAATATTGGTGTGAAACCTGTGGCTTCAATGTCAGTAGCCCTCAATGCCAAGGATCCAACTGCAGCCACTAAGACTGCTACTCCGAAGGCCGTGATGAATTCTATCCCAAAGATCGTCTACAGAGTCGCAAAGAAAGCCGAAAAGGAGTCTGGCTACAGGGAACAGGGAAATAGTTTCCTGAAGGAGCCCACAGAGATCCCATAGCACTATGGCACACCTGAGGCTGCTTGGTCATGCTACCTCTAGACAGAATAAGAACCCTCATCACTGGTAAATATTTTTTTATTTAAATTTTTTATTAAAACCCCTTTGGAGATGTCATTATTGATCTGGGTTAATGCAATAGACTGTGTGATGCATTTTAAGAATATATTTCAAATCATTTTGGATATCTTGTTGGATTACAATTTCTAAGTTTTGGGGGGAAAGCTCTCCAGGATCTCAAACCTCTCACATAATACAATATTTTACTTGTGTCTACTATAATACTCAATTTGAGGTTGAGAGGTGGCACAACAGATTACAACAAAACAAATCATTCAAGAGGAGGCTTTCAGAGCCATTCAACCAAAAACAAATAAATACATTAAAAGCAAAAAAAGAGGAGTTTCTTTCAAAAACGCCCTCCAAGAGAAAAATTCACCTTCAGCCTCAACAAAGCAAGCCGGAACTGATCCATGTACATATATTATAGAGAAATTGAATCAAATCCTAAAATTAAATAGATATATACCAGAAACAAATGAACATTGTAATATTTTGGTAAAACAAGCTATTATATGTAGATACAACTGTTTCTGCACAAAACCCACTAAGCTCTTTCACTGGATTTTCGCAAACTGCAGTGCTCACTATGATATTCACCTCTGTTCTAAGGGGATTTTCATTGTAAATTTCCCATCAACAAAGGCTAGAGACATCATATTACAGAAAGGACCATGGTTCTGGGGATCCATGGGTCTTTTCATCACGCCATGGTTTCCGGAATATGATGCAAATACTATGGTTGTATCTAGGATGCCAGTTTGGGTTCATCTGCAAAACCTCTTGTTACATCTATTGAACCAGCCAAACATTGCAGGCATCAACGTTACATCTATGGAACTAGCCAAACCTTGCAGGCATCATCAACACCATCGGGCGACACATTAGAATGGACACACAAAGACTAGAGAAAAGAATTTTCACATTCGCACGAATATGTGTAGAAGTAGATCTCAACAAAGGTTTTTCGACCACATTCAACTGAAGCACAAACATTGGTGCTGGACACATATACTTGATTATAGAAATACAACATTTAGATGTAGAAACTATAGGCAAACATGACACCTACAAAATAAGAGCCTGAAGCCAAAAAAAACACCCGTGGAAAGAACAAAAGAGGAAACAGGCCAAGGGATGGCAATTTTCACCACGAGGCTCTCATGAGGAGGAGGAAGCTGGTGTGGAACATCCCATACCAAAGAGGAAAATCATAAGAACAAGGAATCAGAAGCACATGAATTACATCCGCAATCTTCTATGGACTCATAGCTAGTAAATATACAAGACACAATGGATACCCGTGGATCCAAATGACTACATATATTAGACAACTCTGATTCTGATAAATAAAACCCTCGACCTTAGGATGATACTTCACTTGCACTTACATCTTCGATGCTGATTGAAGGGGAGTGGTGCAAGGTGAAGAAGAAGAAAGGGAGAAAAACATGATTTCTCTCCCCAAATGTACATTATTTTTTGCAATTTTTGATGAGCTATTTATTTGAATTAATAAAATTAGGATCTTTCTCCTGGAAAAAAACAATATTTGGAATGTTAAATTAAGATATAATAAAATATATAACCTTCCACAAAAACCATGTTGAAATACATGTTATATTAATTTTTAAATGTTATCTTTTTGTGTACTAAATTAAAAAAAAAATAAATTGTTTACAATAATGATAAATTTTTTGTTAAAAAATAAATTAAGAACTTTTAAAAGAAATTAAAATCTAAAAATAATGATTATGAAGTTAAAAAATAAAAATATATATAAATTTATATACAAATTGGCAATAATTTATGGAACATTTTATACCAAACAAACTTTACTATAATAATAATTAAATAGATGTTAAATGAATTCATCAGTTACTAACAAAACATAAAAAGATAAAGGCACATACATAATTAGATGTTAAAACAAATTCAATGGTGGCCAAAATAACTAAACAAGGTGAGATATAGAAACAACTAAATGTTAAAATGATTCACGTTACCAACAATGACCAACACGGTGAGGTGCTGGACTTTTACAAAAGTGTAAATAAATGTTTACATATATCCTCTCCACTTCTACTCATAGTTAAATAAATGTTTACTCTACTCCACGCTTTCCCAACGGATAATGTCAAAACCACAAAATCATTATCTTATCTTCTTCCCGATGAATGGAGTCAGGACCACAACGGATGGCTTTTTCTGAATTCGTTAATCGAATTACTCCAGCCCGAGTATTTCGGCAACGTCCGTGTTTACTCATCGCCTCCGAGTTGTCAGAAAATTCAAAAGCTCCACAACAAGTCTAGCCTAATAAGACTATGACATGTGGATTTTAAACAATTCAATCAAATTGCATATAATTTAGTCGAATGAAGAACATAAGAGATGGTGGCAGGGGTGAGCGTGGGCTACACGAAATTATAACGAATGAACTGGAATTTGCCATTTTCAACTTCATGCCTTGATAGTCTACTTGCCATTGGTCATTATTGGTAGATAGTCCACTAATAAAATAAATTTTCTAACTAATAAATAAAATTATATAGGTTAATATCCATTTTTATTGAAGTCATATGTATTAACAATTCTTTTTATTGGTAATTAAAAAATAATTAATTTATATTTTATTTTTAAATATTTTTAAGTTGGATAATTAGAATGATAAATATATCAATAAAATATTTATTTCAAAGTTTGAGATAACTTAAAATTTTCAATATTTTTAAGAGTTTTGCAAAATAGTAGGAGTATCAAAAATCTAGCTACTAAATAGCTAAGGGTTTTTTAAGTACAACCAATTAGTTATTGGATTAAAACAATGAGGGCAATTATAAGGAAACAAGCATTAGTTATTAGTTATCAGTAATATTTTGATCTATAAAAATATACATTAATATATGTATCCTTAAATTCACTAATTATAATGAAT
>APFE031528336.1:0-11181 GCA_000404065.3 Pinus taeda
AACATGTTTTAAAATTAAAATTAAATAAAATATTGATTGTGAAATGAGAGATGGTTTTTGGGCATGTGGTATTGATGAGCCATGGTATTGGCCCATAGTATTGTAACAAAGATTATTTACCAGTTAATAATACCCATGGTAAAGTGAGGGAGAATATCCATAGTTAAAAATATTGTTTATGGTAAGTATTAAGTTTTTATGTGCGTATTAATGAAATTTAAATATGATTACAAAATTATTATTCTAATTTATATGGTAAAATGAAACTTAATTTATAGCTACTATTTATATCTTATATAATTTAATGAGATAGATAATTTAGATATATTTCAAAAGTAATTATAATCTCTAGCTTTAGATTAATTAAAACATGTATATATTAAGTTAAATTTAAATACATATTTTGTGAATGTGAAAGAGAGCAATTTGTTTTTGGGCATGGGTATGTGACCCATAAGTATTATAAACAAAGGAAATGATTTTCAGTTAATAATATCTATGTAAAACTGTATTAACAAGTTAAAAATAAAAGTTATATTATAAGTCTATTATATAATATTAATTTTCTTATAATCTAAAAAATTAAATTAGCATTTATTAATAAAAACAAAAATGCATATAACAGGTTGAATCTTGTTATTTTTATTATCTTTAAATTTTAACAACATTTCTGGGCTCCATATTACTTTTAACTTTGTTTACAAATCCTTTACATCTTATAAATTGAACATATTAAGTTTTTATCAAATTTAAATATGGTTACAAAATAATTATTTTAAATTTTATGATAAAATGGATCCTAATTTATAGTTATTATTTATATCATATATGGTTCAATTGATAGAGAGTTTAGATACATCTCAAAAGTAATTATATTTTTTTTACTTTTAGATTTAATTAAAAAACATGTTTTAAAATTAAATTTAAATAACATTTTTATAAAATATTTTGATTGTGAAATGAGAGATGGTTTTTGGGTATGTGGTATTCATGGCCCATAGTATCGTGACAAATGTTATTTACAAGTTAATAATATCCATGGTAAAGTGAGGGTAATATCCAAAGTTAAAATTATTGTTTAGTGCAAGTATTGAATTTTTATGTGCTTACTAATTAATGAAATTTAAACATGGTTACAAAATTATTATTTTAATTTATATGGTAAAATGAAACTTAATTTATAGCTACTATTTATATCTTATATATTTTAATCTGATTGATGATTTAGATATAATTCGAAAGTAATTTATAATCTTCTTACCTTTTAGATTAATAATAAAAAATATTATATAAATTAAATTTAAATAAAATATTTATAAAATATTACGAAAAGTCTAATGGGTAGAAATCATATAAGAGATTTTCTACTAAAAAGATTTTGGTGTATTCATTATGGATACACAGAAGCCAATTCAAGAATTTATAAAGTAAATGGACCTTAACTTATAACTACTACTTACCTATTTAAATGTTATATATATATGATTTTCTATTATGTAAAAAAACATTTACTAATTTTATTAATAAAAACAAAAACAAAAAATAGAAGAAATTGAATCTTGGTTTTTTATTATTATTATTTTTAACTTTTTACAACATTTATGGGTTCCATATTACTTTTAACTTTTTTATTATTATTTAATTGAGTTGACATGTAAATGTTTATAAATCATTTACATCTTAAAAATTGAATATATTAATATTAGCCTAGATCCATCTTAACTTCGATCTACTATGAAGCACGGAGAGGGATCAAAGGTTTGGCCCAGAGAGGGATCAAATCTATTTTCACTCTAAAAAAGGTTTGCATATCAAGAGATTTGATCTCTATTGTGGCTTGGTAGATCTAAAAGAGAGCTTTGCCGCTAGGATCAAATCTCTTTTCACTCAGATTTGATCTCTGTCGGGGGTTTGGTAGATCTAGAGTTAAGATGGATCTAGGCTGGTTTAATTCCTATATTCCACATGAATACCATGGGTCAATATCATGGGCCATTTTTATTTTATAAGGTTCGAAAGACAAATGGTTTTTTATGTGATTTTGCCGAAGTTATTCTCTAAACAAGGTTATTTTTATTTTTTATTTCATTTTTAATTCAATTAAAATATTTTACATTACATTATATTAATTTTTTATTTATTTTTATTTTTATTTTTATGTAAATTGACTTAGCAAAATATTAAACACTACATATACAAACATCTTTTGCTAGAAAAGGCCTTTTAGTGCAATACATTCAAAATATTGAACCAACATGTAAAAATGTACACATATCTTTATATTACACCTACACATCTCACTGTAGTTGAGTTTCTTCGTGTAATAAATTCTATCCATATCACATTAAAAATTAAATTAAAAAAAATATAAAACATGTGAAAGAACTATAGTAATATTATTAAAGCTTTTGTTATTTTGTTTGTTAGGTAATGTGAGTCTAGATTATTAGCACGCTGATGCAGGAGCATCCAACTCCGAGGAGACACATGTCACGGAAGAAGAACAGAAACAAGACAAAGATTTCGGGCTTGGGTGGACAGGTCATTAAGTTGGTTGTTGTCTTTTTCTTTTAATTATTGTTTGCTTCATTTTATTTTAGAACATTTTTTAATTACAAGTTGTTTAGCTTAGGAGATGAATAGTGTTTAGTTAAATCTTTGTTAAAAGAAACTAGATGACAGTTACAGAATTCAGGTTGAACAGTTCAACTGAAATAGGGGAAGCAGTTATGCTCTCATGTAATTTAAAAACAGAAAAGGATAGAACAAGGGGAGAGACCCCTTCAGCACGAGAGTAACAGACAGCAAGACGAAAAACCCCTGTAACAGAATCATACTATTTGCAAATGAAATAATCTACTGCTGATATTTTCAAAAAAAAAACTCTCCTGGAACAAGAAAAGACAGATACATTTCCTCTGAAAAGAAGCAAAACTGTTTGTTTAAAGAACCACTATCACACTAATATATTGATACTGTTTTCTGTATTAGCATTCACTGCAAGAAGGCTATAACATGCATACTGTAACTTATTCGATTGATATTATTTGCGTAAGAATCCATTGTAAGTTATACACAGCAAGCATACGAATGTGATACGAAATATTGAGTACAAACTGGAATTTAGAAGACAGCAAAGAGAAGGCGTTGCTACAGGGAGCTAACCCACACGGAAGAGCGGATTGACAACCAACGATATCACAATAAACCAGGTAACAAGCATATCAACTTAAATGTTTTTCATAAGATTTGTAAATGCTGGAGATAAAGTATACAGGAGTTTTATGTAATGTAACTTTTATGAACAAAATGCACCATAAGTTCTCTGAGCATAGAACGCTCACCGAACCACCGTCCTCCGATAATTAAAGTCATTACGAGAAACAAGAAAGGCAACCGAACAGACTCAAGGAACCCAAGCAAAAAAGACGGACCAGGTCGATTACAGGTCGAAACGACGGTTATTATATACATACCAGACCTCAGAAAAAGAAACAGTTTAATATAGTTCGTGTACAATCCAGAAGCGTGAGCATTAAATACAAAAACCCACAGATTGTTCACTAATCTAACAAACGGGCCGAGCTGGACAAGACCCTACCCGTTACACCAAGTTGAAAGGGGTTTTGGGTTGCCTCCAGAACGCACAGAGAGTGTGAGCCCACGGCCGCCAACCACCCGAGCAACCTGCAACAACAAAATAGATAGAGTTTAGCGCCTGAGACAGGAAAACGATAAGGAACTTTTGTAAATGAAAAGACACAGTTGCATTGGGTATTTACCTGAGTTGGACGGGCAGCGTTGTAAACAACCCGACACCCATAACCTGAAGAGCAAAGGAGCGAACCTGTTAGACTCTGGAAGAGGTGGAGAAGTAGGGTTTAACATCGAACCAGAACTTACCTTGAATCCGGATTGAAGCGGAATGATTAGCTGAGCTCGGGACTGAGAGGAACCTGTCATAATAGCAAAAGGTAAGTTAACAGAGTGTGGAACAAACCTGGTTACAACAGAGAGCAAACAAAGAAACAGTAAACATATCGAGTTACAGTGCAGAGCGTTAACAGCTTGTCACCCTCACCATAATACCAACACACAGGGTAGCAGGAGGTCGGAGGCACCAGAAGAACCCAGCGCCGGAGCGAGGAGCAGAGGCGCAAAGAAACCCTCGCAGAGCAGAACAAAGAACTTCGCACAGTGAAAATGAAGTGGCAAGTGAACTAGGGTTGGCTGTCAAAAGGCGGGAGTAAGTCAAGGCTTGAAACCGGCAGGTGTGAGTTGGTAACCTGTACCACAAGTAAACCATCCGGAATATCCCGAACCTGTACAAACCGCGTTATCTCAACGTTTATTCGCATTAACCTTCGTACGGTGGACACAGTGTCGCCACGTGGAAAAGGGCTGGGCCATCAAAAGTGGTATCAGAGCAGGTTTGTTGAGTAGGAGCAAATGGAGGTTGACAGAAGAGGAAGAGGAAGGGGAAGAGTGGTCTGGAGGATAGCATAAGAGGGACTTCGTGAGGAGATTCGCGTTTTACGTGAAAGATTGGCAGTGGTGGAAGCTGGGGGAAGGAGAGACCCAGCAGATGATAGTGATGAAGAAGTGGCTGAACCAGAAGACGAGTTTGAAGGGGCGACACTGGAACTTCGATTATTAAAGTCAGTTTTTCTGTCCAGTCATAAGCCAAGGCATGAGCTACCCACTTATGACGGAAGTTTGTCTGCAGATGTGTTACTGGATTGATTGAGTGAAGTAAATAAATATTTTGAGTTCGAGGAAACCAGTGAGGACAAACAAGTGAAGTTCGCCGCCACCAAGCTGAAAGGACATGCGTCCTTGTGGTGGGACAGCATTCAGGCGGAGAGGAAGAGGCTACACAAACAGCCTATAAAGAAGTGGGCCAGAATGGAGGCAAAAATGAAGGAAAAGTTTCTGCCGAAAGATTATCAGATCATGTTGTACAGACAGGTGCAGAACTTGAAACAAAGAGGGATGACTGTTAAGGAATTTACAGAGGAATTTTATAAGTTGAATTTGCGAGTAGGGTATGTGGAAGATACCCCAGAAAAAACAGTCAAATTTGTGAATGGTTTGAGGGGGGAGATACTGGATGAAATCGGTATCCTCTCACCCCGAACGTTGGATGAAGCTTACCAGTTTGCACTGAAGGCAGAGGAGAAAATTAACCGGAAGCAAAATGCCAGGAGAGGAGGTGGAACTGGCAGGGGGAAAGGTAAGGTTTTTGGTAGAGGTAGAGATACAGGTTCAAGTGAGGAAGGCAGCAGTTCCAAGTCTGCTGGCACAACAGAGAAGGACAATAGCACTAGAGAAGGACGACCAGCTCAGCGAGGGCGAGGAAATGGTCGGGGCAGGGGAACTGTCTAGTGCTATCGTTGCCACAAATTGGGACACAAGTCGTATGACTGTCTTGAAGGTGAACCAAAAGGTGGAAGAGGAGCTTATGTTGCTCAGCCAGAGGATGCTGAGGCAACACCTCAAGAAGCAGAAAACGCACCAGAGACAGGTGAAGCTTTGGTGTTGAATAAGGTGCTGTTAAAACCAGCAAAAGAGGTTGCAGAACCGGATCAGCGAAAGGCTTTGTTCCGAACTGTCTGCAAGTCACGGGGTAAGTGCTGTAAACTGATCATTGACAATGGGAGTACCGACAATTTAGTGGCTGTGGAGATGGTAGAAAAGTTGGGATTAAAAAAATTGAAGCACCCTACTCCCTACAAAGTGTCATGGCTGCAGAAAAGACATCAGTTGTTAGTTGACGAACAGTGTGAGGTGGAGTTTCAGATCGGTAGGTACAAGGATAAGATCCTTTGCGATGTCATGCCAATGGATGTCTGTCACCTACTGTTGGGACGACCTTGGCAGTTTGATAGAAGTGCAGTTCATGACGGAAAAACCAATTGCTATAAGTTTGTTAAAGATGGGATCAAGCACACGCTTGTACCCATCAAGGAGGAAAATACAGCAGAAACCAGTGGGGTGAAGGCACTGCTGATGGGCAGAAAGGAATTTGTAAAACAGATTGAGGACAGCGAAATAAATTTTGCTGTCATAAGAAGACCAAATGCAGTGATACTTCATACATAGATTTCAGATTTGCCCGGAGAAGTTCAGAAGTTGTTGCAAGAATTTGGGGACATTGTGATGGATGACCTTCCAGATGAATTACCACCAAGGAGAGGTATTAGTCACTGTATTGACTTTATACCAGGGGCAAGCCTGCCAAATAAAGCAACTTATCGTATGAGTCCTAAAGACCATGAGGAAATCAGGAAACAGGTCCAGGAGTTATTGGACAAAGGTTTGATTCGAGAAAGCATGAGCCCCTGTGCAGTACCAACCGTTTTGGCTCCAAAGAAGGGAGGAGAATGGCGAATGTGCATCGACTCCAAAGCCATAAACAAGATTACTGTCAGGTACAGGTTTCCCTTACCAAGAATGGACGATATGATGGATTGCCTGAGCGGGGCAGCTTATTTCTTGAAAATTGACTTGAAGAGTGGATACCACCAGATTCGAATTTGAGAAGGAGATGAGTGGAAGACAGCTTTCAAGACAAATGAAGGCTTATATGAGTGGCTGGTGATGCCATTTGGGTTGAGCAACGCTCCCAACACATTCATGCGCCTGATGAATGAGGTACTAAAGGAATTTAATGGTAAGTTTGTAATAGTTTACCTGGACAATATTTTGATTTTTAGCAAGACGAAAGAGGAACATTTCAGGCATTTGCAGAGTGTGTTGAGGAAGCTGCAACAAAACAAGCTGCTAATTAATCTGAAAAAGTGTACCTTTTTCTAGTGAGAATTAGTGTATCTGGGCTTTGTCATTGCAGAAAATGAACTGAAAATGGACCCAGAAAAGGTGGCAGCTATAGTTAGCCGGCCTTCTCCAAAAAGTTTATTTGAAGTCCGAAGTTTCCACGGACTAGCCAGTTTTTATAGGAAGTTTATCAGAAATTTCAGCGAGATCTGCGCACCTATGTTGGATACGATCAAGAAGGTGAATCAGCCTTTTCACTGGACTGAAGCAGCAGAAAGTAGTTTTCAGATTTTGAAAAAGAAGATTACTGAAAGACCGATATTGAGGCTGCTTGATTTCAACAAACCTTTTCAAGTTCGTTGCGATGCCAGTGGTACCGCCATTGCGGCAGTCCTTAGTCAGGAGGACAGACCGGTCGCTTATTTCAGTGAAAAGCTAAACGAGAGCACGCAGAAATACTCAACCTACGACAAAGAGTTTTACGCAATTGTACAAGCCTTGAAGCATTGGCGACATTATCTGTTAGGTAACGAGTTTGTTTTATTTACGGATAACTCTGCATTGCGGTACATTATGCAGCAGCATAAATTGAACCATAAGCATGCAGCTTTGGTTGAGTACTTGCAGAATTTTACATTTGTACTAAAACACATTAGTGGGCAAGCAAACAAGGTGGCAGATGCACTGAGTAGAAGAACATTGCTTCTAAAGGAAAGCACGATGCAGGTTTTGGGCTTTGAGCACTTAAGAGAGCTGTATCAGACCGATACCGAATTTAAGGAGGCCTATGAGGCTTGCCAAAACCCTCTGTTAAGAAATAACAGCATGTGGTTAGACTATAATCTACAGGAAGGATTGCTGTTTAAGGGAGAGCAGTTGTGTATTCCCAACTGTTCTATGTGGGAAAACATTATACAGGAAAAACATAGTGGGGGTCTGACTGGACACTTTGGTATAGACAAAATGATTGCTCAGGTACGGCATTTTTATTTCTGGCCAAAATTGCAGCGGGATGTGCAGAGGTACGTGAGTAGATGTAAAGTTTGTCAACTGGCAAAGGGTCACAGTCAGAACACTGGTCTTTATTTGCCGTTACCTATCCTAAGCCGACCATGGGATATAGTTAGCATGGATTTTGTTCTGGGTTTGCCGAAGACACAACGGGGTTTTGATTCAGTAATGGTTGTGGTAGACCGATTTTCGAAGATGGCACACTTTGCACCTTGCAAGAAAACAAGTGATGCCACTTATATAGCACATCTTTTCTTTACTGAGATCGTTCGGTTGCATGGACTTCCAAGATCCATTATCTCTGACAGGGATGTAAAGTTCACCGGTCATTTTTGGAGAACTCTGTGGAAAAAGTTGAATACCCAGTTGCAGTTCAGCCCCGCTTATCATCCGCAGACTGATGGTCAGATGGAAGTAGTAAACAGAAGTCTGGGAAACTTACTTCGGAGTTTAACAGGTGAAAATTCTCGGACATGGGACCGTGTACTTGCTCAGGGGGAATTCGCATACAACGATTCACCTAACCGCAACACTGGTTACAGTCCGTTCCAGATTTTGTATGGCATGCATCCGCGAGGAGTGCATGAATTACGAGATTTGGGGAAACTCGAGAAACGAAGCGCTGATGGGGAAGATTTCACTCAAGCAATGAGCAATTTACACGAGTAGGTCAAGCTGAAGTTACAAGACAGTAGTCAAAGGTATAAACAACGAGCTGATACAAGGCGTCGGGAAGTTCAGTTTAACATTGGGGATGAAGTCCTTGCGTATTTACGTAAGGAGAGGTTTCCAAAATGGGAGTACAACAAACTAAAATTCAAGAAGATCGGTCCCTGCAAAATCATCCGAAAATTTTCTGCGAACACTTATGAGTTACAGTTGCCACCCGGGATTGGTATTTCTCCCATTTTTAATGTGGCAGATTTGTTCCCCTATGTCGCTGATTCGGAGGATGATGCAGCAGCAACAACACCGCGGGACACCAGCTATGGAGAAAATTCATGGACGAGACAGTTGCCAACGACACCACCCCTTGAGATTGAAAGAATTATGGATACACAGGTAGCTAGGCGCACACGCAGGAAGGAATATCTGCGGTATTTGGTCAAGTGGAAGAACCGTCCAATAGAGGACAGTTCATGGCTCAACGCAACGCAGATACAAAAAGCGGGCTATTCTGTTGACGACCTCATGGAACGGAGCCATGACTTTTTACCACCTCGGGAGCCTGATGCAGGAGCATCCAACTCCGAGGAGACACATGACAATTGACTGACTCACGAAAGAAGAACAAAAACAAGACAAAGATTTCGGGCTTGGGTGGACAGGTCATTAAGTTGCTTGTTGTCTTTTTCTTTTAATTATTGTTTGCTTCATTTTATTTTAGAACATTTTTTAATTACAAGTTGTTTAGCTTAGGAGATGAATAGTGTTTAGTTAAATCTTTGTTAAAAGAAACTAGATGACAGTTACAAAATTCAGGTTGAACAGTTCAACTGAAATAGGGGAAGCAGTTATGCTCTCATGTAATTTAAAAACAGAAAAGGATAGAACAAGGGGAGAGACCCCTTCAACACGAGAGTAACAGACAGCAAGACGAAAAACCCCTGTAACAGAATCATACTATTTGGAAATGAAATAATCTACTGCTGATATTTTCAAAAAAAAAACTCTCCTGTAACAAGAAAAGACAGATACATTTCCTCTGAAAAGAAGCAAAACTGTTTGTTTAAAGAACCACTGTCACACTAATATATTGATACTGTTTTCTGTATTAGCATTCATTGCAAGAAGGCTATAACAGGCATACTGTAACTTATTTGATTGATATTATTTGCTTAAGCATCCATTGTAAGTTATACACAGCAAGCATACGAATGTGATACGAAATATTGAGTACAAACTGGAATTTAGAAGACAACAAAGAGAAGGCGCTGCTACAGGGAGCTAACCCACACGGAATAGCGGATTGACAACCAATGATATCACAATAAACCAGGTAACAAGCATATCAACTTAAATGTTTTTCATAAAATTTGTAAATGCTGGAGATAAAGTATACAGGAGTTTTATGTAATGTAACTTTTATGAACAAAACACACCATAAGTTCTTTGAGCATAGAACGCTCACCGAACCACCGTCCTCCGATAATTAAAGTCATTACAAGAAACAAGAAAGGCAACCGAACAGACTCAAGGAACCCAAGCAACAAAGACGGACCAGGTAGATTACAGGTCGAAACAACGATTATTATATACATACCAGACCTCAGAAAGAGAAACAGTTTAATATAGTTCGTGTACAATCCAGAAGCGTGAGCATTAAATACAAAAACCCATAGATTGTTCACTAATCTAACAAACGGGCCGAGCTGGACAAGACCCTACCCATTACACCAAGTTGAAAGGGGTTTTGGGTTGCCTCCAGAACGCACAGAGAGCGTGAGCCCACGGCGGCCAACCACCCGAGCAACCTGCAACAACAAAATAGACAGAGTTTAGCGCCTGAGACAGGAAAACGATAAGGAACTTCTGTAAACGAAAAGACACAGTTGCATTGGGTATTTACCTGAGTTGGACGGGCAACATTGTAAACAACCTGACACCCATAACCTGAAGAGCAAAGGAGCGAACTTGTTAGACTCTGGAAGAGGTGGAGAAGTAGGGTTTAACATCGAACCAGAACTTACCTTGAATCCGGATTGAAGTGGAATGATTAGCTGAGCTCGAGACTGAGAGGAACCTGTCATAATAGCAAAAGGTAAGTTAACAGAGTGTGGAACAAACCTGGTTACAATAGAGAGCAAACAAAGAAACAGTAAACATATCGAGTTACAGTGCAGAGCGTTAACAGCTTGTCACCCTCACCATAATACCAACGCACAGGGTAGCAGGAGGTCGGAGGCACCAAAAGAACCCAGCGCCGGAGCGAGGAGCAGAGGCGCAAAGAAACCCTCGCAGAGCAGAACAAAGAACTTCGCACAGTGAAAATGAAGTGGCAAGTGAACTAGGGTTGGCTGTCAAAAGGCGGGAGTAAGTCAAGGCTTGAAACCGGCAGGTGTGAGTTGGTAACCTGTACCACAAGTAAACCATCCGAAATATCCCGAACCTGTACAAACCGCGTTATCTCAACGTTTATTCGCATTAACCTTCGTATGGTGGACACAGTGTCGCCATGTGGAAAAGGGCTGGGCCATCAACGCCTAACTTATAGTTTGAGTAGTTGCTACGGAGAGACATCTAAGTTGTCAAAATCATCACGGGATTGCATCAGACATACACCACACCAACCCTTATCATCGCTGGATTTTTATCATAAAATTTTGAACCAATAAACTTTTCACTATAAACATTTGTCCATGGACAATATTATTAAAATTTTCATAAAATTAA
>APFE031528340.1:3844-40016 GCA_000404065.3 Pinus taeda
AAAAGAGAAAAGAAAATTTTTAAAAATTTGTTTGCAGGCCAGTAGGAGGAGGATCAGAGCAACAAGAGAGGATCAAAAGGGACTTGTCTAGTTCATCTTTTTTATTTCTCCATTCATTATCCTTCATCATTCCATTATTCCCTCCATTTTTCTACTCATTTAGCTTAGTTTGCAAGGGTTCTGTGTTTTATACAAGATTCCCTGTAAACCTACAGGATGATCTTGCAGGAATTATAGTGACTTCGGATTCCAAAGGAAGTGACCCTAAAGCAAGGGGATGACCTTCTTATGTCAAAAAAATTAATTTATACTTCACCATCTCATCACCATGCTTCTCTCCACCATTATCACCCCTACACGCATCCAATAAAGTTAGTTTCAAAAAAATTAATACGGTTAAAAAAAAAAGACATAGATAAAAGAGGATGAATACAGAGAACAAGGGGACAAAACCTGAAAGCTATACCCCTCATTCATCGATCCCTAGACCCCTTCTCTACCCATGCCAACCAGCCTCATGCGCCAGAAGTGAAGAATGATTAAAAAAAATTGAGGGAGAGGAAGCTACAGGACATCCTATAGGAAATCCTGTAGTAGCCTTTCCTACAAAACAAAAAAATCACAGGTTGGAGCCAGCACCAGCATGGAGATCCATAGGTCAAAGAAGCTCCTCCAGAGCTTAGTAGTAGCATCAAGATCATCAGCATAACCATCCAATACCTGCACATCAAATAAAAACATCAGAGGAAAATAAAAATTAAAAAAACAGAGAAACACATGGAGCAAATACAGACCAAGGACTTCACTCTTCAAACAAACAACATCAAGGCATCATTATCATAGGTATGTATCTTGCTTCTACCCTCTCGTTAGCATGATATGATCAAACATTTAAAAGTTGTGAAAGAGTTTGTTTTATAAGAAAAAGGTGAACAATTAACTTGGCTACCTTCACTCAGTCAACGAGGAGAAGACAATTAGTCCTTACACATGTGGCAATATTCAAGTCAAAGAAAAGGAGAGATGAGGTCGAAAGTGGTTAAGCTATAGATGCCTAAAGTGGGAGTTGATTACAAGGTAAGGAGAACGGTGATGTGGTAGTGGGACCAACGGTCCAAAAATGGATTCTTGTACTTCAATTTCCAACACAACATTCCACTCAAATCACCCATATGAGGAAATAAAATGTTGGTCCCCATGCACAGAGGAATTCACATTCTCAAGGCTACACACTAACAAAGTTTCTCTCAGCCCTAAAGCAGTCTATAGGAAAGGAAGTGATCATTTTTTCCAGCGCAGGAGCACCTACAGGATCCTACAAGATACGGAAAAACATCTACAGGATTGGCAGTGAGCAGTTTTAAAAGGGAAAAATAGAGGTTGGCTTCATCAAACAGTGATAAGGAGGTAGGAGCTGAATTTTCCCATAATTTCCAAGTAAAAAAACATATAGGAAAGCCTTCTATTTTGTTGAAAAATATTATTGTTTAGGGGAACTGTATACACAAAATTTTCATTTAAAATTCCTCATCCATTAAATTTGGTATCAGACATATACAACCCTCCATCCATCAGAGAAAAATGATAGGGGGATTTATTAAGAGGGAACCCATCAACACAGTAAGGATTCATCAGCACCCTCCTGTACTAGAGATATTCACAAGGCACAATTGGATGGGTTTTTTTGAAAAATTGAGGAGATGGGATGATGAAGTGGCCAGATACTTTGCTCTCTTCCTCATTCCACTGACTAGGACCCATGCCACTATTGTGGTGAAAGGCCTCTCTATAGAACTCACCCTTGAAATCATAGGAAGAATCACCACCCTTCCTTTAGGGATGCCTTGGAGAAAGGAGGATAAGGGTAACAGCCAAATTGAAAAGAAGAAATTCTTTTTAGAAGGAGAGGAGGTAATGGAAGACAAAAATGGGGTCAAAAGAGCAAGCTTACCATATCCTTGGAATGAAATTATCTATCACCTTATTAAGTATATATCATGTGAAGGTAGGTACACTTTAGGCTTCTCCAAGAGTTGAGGTTTGGAGCAGACACACCCCCTCAAAAAAGACTCAGTATACCCTACTTCCTTCTTCAATCAATGATAGATAGAGCATTAAGGTGTAGGAAGGAAACCATCAATAGCTAGCCCATCATGGGTTAATTATACTTATCATAGAAGATGCCCTCCAAGACCTAAGACTCCCTATCACATGGGAAAATTTCAAAGACATGCATACAAAGGAAGACATAAAATCCCTTGAGTATGACAAAAGCCCCACTATTAGTGAAAGGGATGAAGAAGAAATAGAGAAGGAGGAAGAAGAAATAGAGAGGGATGAAGAGGAAATAGAGGAGGAAGAAGAGTAAGAAAAGGAGAAGGAAAATGGTGAAGATATGGAGGTAGATGCAAAGGAGGAAACTGATGAACAAAGTGAGGAACTAGAGGGAGAAGAAGGGGAGAAAGACAAGACTGAAAAGGAAAATGAAAAAGGGGAGACAAAAGACAAGGAAGAATAGAGGTCTACAATGCAAGGCAAAGAATGGTAGGAATCACCCAAGGTATCTCCAGAACCCACTAAGAAAGAGGAAGCAACTATCCTCACTGCCCTTAGTATCCCTATCAAGAAAAAAGGGAAGAGACGGAGACAAAATCCATTGTACTTTAGGACAATAAAAAGTACAATAATAAGGAAAGGAAGCCTCAAACTCTCGCTAAGGTTCCTATTGTCATTGAAGACTCACAAAAAAAAAGGAAAATATAGCTCCTCTGATGAAAAATCAAGGAGAAGGATCATCAGGACAAGCCTCCCCTAAGTCTCCTATCACTTATGTTAGGAGGTGTGTCACTAGATCTGCCTCATCCAAAGGAAAATGCCTCCGACAAGAGACACAGAAGGACCTATAGGAAGCAGAGGAAATCCTATAGGAAACTTTGCTAAACCTACAAGAAACTCATAAATTGGACAAAGAAGGGAGTATGCTGCAAGAAACAAAGAAGGAGGATCTCGAGCTAAGGGAACATAGTCCTCAACCTAACCTTGACTCATACTACAGATTTATTGAAGGGGTAAGAGTCATTCCATAGAAATTTTCCATCCCCTTATTCTTTGGGCTTGATAAAGAAAGGGAAAGAACACATAGGTCGATGCGAATTTCCAAATCTAAAGGAGTGGATGACATTGGTCATATGGAGGACAAAGTTAAAGAGATGGGCAAGGAACTGAGTAACCTGAGGGATAGAGAGGCAATGATGAAAGCTCAGTTGGAGGAAAAAAATGCATGGTTAAGGGGACAACTACAAGAGAGAGAGAATCAATTGGCATCCATGGCCAGTCTATCCTTAGAGGCAACCCAGTGCACCATGCAAGCTAAGTCCTATGCATTGTATCTTAAGGAACAACGATTGCAGTTCTAAATCAAGACTTTAGCATGGAGAGGCACTATGCCATTCCAGGATTATAGACAATTCATTGATCTCTATGATCAAAGCACATTGGAGGATAGAGCTAAAATGTCTGAGTTTTACCTCCAAAACTTGGCCTTGACTAATCTGAATGTGTGGGACCCTAATTCAAAACTAGGGGACTTACAGTTGATGGCTTTGGTATCATGGATGAATCATGAGGAAGCAAGGGCTGCAGAAATGAAGAAAGTAATGTAAAGGGAAGAAAAATAACCCCTCATGATAAGAGATGAGAAATAAAATCTGATGGTTGTCATCAGCCCACATAACTTGATTGCAAATGACCCTCAACTTGCACCTAAGTACCTTTCTTCCCAAGAGAAAGAAATCACACACTTTGAGGACATGTTCAGGGTGTTAGGAGATGACAGCATGCAAGTTTGCCAAAGGAGATGGAACACTTTGCCCTACATCTTGAAAATCAAATAGTACAATTCTCCTCATGGAATGAGAGAAGCACTAAGAAAGGCACCCATGTACAAGCAAGCTCTCCAAAGACTCAATGTCAATTGGATTGCATTGAGACTCATTCCACCACTACTCTTAGGAATTTTGGAAGGAAGGAAGGAAGAGGAATAAAGGAAGTAGTGGGAGGAGATAGAGAGGAAGGCAAGATTCTATGCACAGGAAGAGGAAAGTACAGTGGTAGCATGGGATGTTAGGGAGGCCACTAGAGCAATGAAAGACATGGATATAGATTGATTTGCTCAGAGGATGAGCAACACTTTCAGTAGGGGGTGATGATGAGAGTCATCATTGGGTAACTATATGGACCATTAATACACCTCCTAGCTTATTTAAATCGATTCTTCTCATAATTTATTAGATATTTTGATTGTATTTTCTTAATGAGATGAGCCAAAGTGAGATATTATGCCTAGTGGAGTAGTGTGCATTGATTGTAGGTTTTTGAAAGAAAATCATGGAAATTTTGGCTATGTAAGGGCTGAAACTCGCATGAGATAAGGAGGAGATATTGTAGGAGGTAGATCCTCCTCATTTACTCCTCACTCATTCGAATATTCCTCCACCAATCACACTAGCTCGGAGTACAAGCAGCCATGTCATGGAGATCAAAAGGCAGCCGAGTAAGTGATAGTTAAAGAGTCAATTTATCTTGATTTTGGGAACCGAGCCTCTCTATATTTAAGGAATTCGTTGGAGACTTCTATTGTATAAATAAAGAGGCCTATAGCCTCATTAGGCTTCAATTTTGTGCTGTAAAAACACTAGTCATTTTCGTGTTCAAGACTTGTGGAAGGTATTGTTATGTAATTTTCTGGTTTGATAATGAGAATGAGTATTTTTTTGATCCAACATTTAGTTGACTCAGAGGGCTGAAGCTCTTGGGTTAGGGCCCAACCCTAGCAGCAAAGGCTCCTCTTCCTTTATTTGTATGTTTAGTTGATTTCATAGTTGAATTGTCTTTAGCATTATTTCATTGCAAGTAGTTGTGGATTTAATTAGTTTTCTTCCATTTCTGCCTTACTTCAGCAGTATCTTAGAATAGGTAAAGGAATATCAAAACTCTTTCAGTAGGTGTATTTGGCCTCACTCCTCCCTTAAGGGATCATGGTTTGAGGAAAGAACTCTTATGCAGCCCCAAAAGGACAAAATTCTAGTTTCTCATGGAATTTCGGTTTTTTTGTTACTTAGGTTAGCATTTTGCTAGTTTTCAAGAATAGGATTTGATTTCCATCTCTGCTATCTTCAGTCTTACATTAGATCTCATCAATGTTTCATATTATTCTGGAATTTCTTCCCATGCATGAAATAGGCAGCTAGCTCATGAAATTTTGTTTTCCTTAGTTAATTAAAATCCTTCTTATTTACATGGATTATGGATAAATGTCAGTGTTTGATGTAGTGCAGGAGCTTTAGCAGTACATAGAGATGTCATGATTAGAAACCTCATCCCAACTTCATCCATCCATGGTCATCACTTTCTTTCACTAAAACCCTCACCAATTTCATCATTTCACAAGAGTACTTCTCCAAGCTTGTTGAGAAAATCCAGCCATCTCACAACTCTAATTTTGAGCTTTGAAGGAGTCCTAGGCACTTCCTTGACTCATTTCATCCACCATCCACATTCCCTAAGCCTTCCATCACATTCAACATCCCTCCTTTTTCTCTTGGCTGTATCCTATAGGAATACAGGGGATCCTGTAGGAATTCAAGACATCCTATAGAACACATTTAGGAAGCTAGAAAAGGACCCCTACTTGTCTCCCAAGCCTTCTAACCATTCACCATCATCCATAAGTCATTTTCCATATCACCAAAAGAAGTTAGTTTTCACACTTTCACACAAGAAAGACAAAAAGAAAAATAGACTTATTTTATTCATTTACATGCACAATAGTAGAATGTTTTATGTTTTAATTTGCATGCCTAGGACAGTAGGATTGCATACATGTTAATTTAGCATTCTTTTGAAGCAAAGACTCTTAGCAGTTAGTTAGAATAATGGTGTGTTTAAGCATTTGATTTCAGTATTTTTCCTTACTGTAGTAGACAAGAGTAATTTTAGTGTATATTTCTCTTTTCCTCATTGGTAATCAAGATTCTTCTTAATAAATAGAAGTCTGGTTTGAAAAACCTTAGTGGTCTATCGCCATCTTAGCAATGACAAAGAGCAGGCCTATCACATTTACTTGTGTATATAGCACTGTCACCTCCAATTTTGTACAAACCCCAGCTTGACAAAGTAAAGTTGGTAGCCTCTGGAGTTGTAGCATTCTTGCTGCAATACTGGTGCTCATCATTATGCTGTAAATGCAATGGTATATTGTTTTCCCTCACATTCCATAGTGAGATCATTCGCAAACTATTTTTATTCCCTTGGTGGGATTTAAACACTAGAGTTATTATTATTTTGTTTCTAGACCCCAAATCATTTTTTTTTTTTTTTTTTTATTTTGAATCCTCAATTCATAAATAATCCTTTGATGCATCATCTTATATATCTTGATTTTAAAGGTCTCAATTGATTCCCTAGGTTGTTAGGATAATTGTGCAATGAGTGTTTTGATGTAGTGTAATTTCTACAACAATTGAAATTGTGTAGCTTCCTTGGCTCTACATCCACTTCTTAGTTGTATCTACTTCTTTAATCTTGTTTTTCCATCAGATCATGTATTTTAACCTCTTTTATTTTGTTGCATTCAACTTCCAACTTTTTATACTCCGGTTACTCTCCTCTTCTTCTCCCCTTTTTATTCTATGCCAATATATAAGTATTTCTCCTTCCCTTGGATTTACTTTCAGACCACATCTTTATACTATTTTGGACTATTCATCCTTATGTGTTCTCTTCTTGTGTGTAATAGTTAGTTATGAACTAATATATCATATATGCTTATGATGCATTATATATATGTCATTCAATTAAGTTACCAAGTTTTTCGTCATAGTGAATGATAGATTCTTTTGTCATATACTATATTTCTCTTAGTTTTGTAAACCTTGATGGTTTTACTTCTGAATATTCATAGGCATCAATAAATTTTTCAATACTACTATGGCTTTTCTATGCACTTTCAATATAGGGATAGTGCTACCTCCTCTCAATGTTGTTTTAAATATGGCACATTTATTTATCAAGTTCACTTCATTGGATGCTTTCTCTAATAATTATAAAATGAATATATGATCATGACCATTTGCCAATCCATTAAGAAATGGTGTTTTTTCATGTTATTACATATTTTCCAATGGTTGTATTTACTTAATTGAAAGCCACACTATCAATTATTTCTTTCTTCAGTGGAATGGTTCCATTTGTCAAAGTTTTTTTTGGTTTTGGTTATTTTCTATCTATATCATTTGAAATGTTTTTACCTAAATCTCCTTTAACAATATTAGGCATTGTTTACTATCATAATTTTCTAGTCCATGATTTGAATAATAATGACCCTTAGTATGTTGTATAAATAGTGGTTTGTCGTATGGCCCCAAATGATAAACACATAGGATTTCTAAAAACAAATCTCTAGGTAGGATTTGAACATTAAAACTATTATTATTATGTTCCTAGGTCCAAAATACATTTTGATTATTTTATTTTTCAAATAATTGATTCCTAAATATTGTTTTTCTTCCTCCTCTTGGATATATTGGTTTGAAGGATCTGTGCTATTTTGTTAGGCTATTGGGGAAATTGTGCCAAGAGTGTTCAAATGTATTATTAATCCTACAAAATTTGAATTTGTGTATCTCCTTCACTCTCCATCTTCTTCTTCATTGTCTCTACTTCTTTAATATTTGTTTACATGGGATTGTGTCATTTCACCTATTTTATTTTCTTGAGCTCATCTTCTTATTTTCATATCTCTTGGCCATTCTTCTCTTCCTATTTCTTTTCTATCCATTATCTATGAGCATCTCTCATTCCTTATAGACTATTTTATGCATTACACCTTTATAGCATTTTAGATTATTGATCCTTGCATATGCTCCATTTTTGTTTAATTGCCTTGTTATGAACCAATGTATTATTGTATGCTTGCAATACACCACATCTACTTTATCTAAATAATTTTTTGGATATACCATAGTAGAGAATGAAAATTTATCCTTTTATCTTTTTATTTCTCAATTATTTTGCTGCGCAAATTAAAACTAGGATAAATTATCCTCCACTTTCCGTGTTGACTTAACAAGCCTAACATTTAGTATAGTAGTTAAAACAACCGACTTTCCCAATAGTGAGAGGAATGAATTGATACAACATCACCCTCTATAATGTTATTATAATGAAAAAGTGTGTTCTAGGAATTGTTAATGTTGTCACTCACTGCAAAAATTGTTTTCAGTTGACCAACGTACAAAAGAATAGAAAATTTTATAGCCATATTTCAAGCCACAGAAGCCCTCAAAGCTAAATTGGACCCCATCAAATGGATATTGCTCATAATTTTCTTTCAAATGGTATATGAAACTCCTCAAGTGGACTGTAGAATCAAAAGTTAGAGAAAATTGAAGTTTCCCTCTTGAAAACCAGAAAACAAGGAGAAAATGCCTAAATGTAAAATCTCACATCCCGACATATCGGCAATCCCGCACATCGGAAATCTCGCATATTGTCAATCTTGCATATTGTTGGCCCAAGGCATCAGAACCTCAACAGATTGGTGCATCGCAATCGATGATAAAATAGATGACACTCTTTCAAATTTTTGATTACGATTAATATTACCGGGATTTGCGCCCCTAGTGCTAAAGCATTGAGAAAGCCTTGAAATGTTTAACAAAGGAAATCAGCGGAAAAAAAGAAGAGGGATGGAATTTTCTCTCTCCTCGAGGGCGCCACATGTCTTAACATCATTGCATCTAATAAATTAAATGTGGCTACACATGATTGGTTCCGATACATGAAACTTGGTAGCATATGGTTGGTTCTGATAAGGGACATGGGATAGCTGACGTTTGTGTTATAGATCCATTTGGGCACATCACTCCCAACATCTAGATCAATACTATTAGGGCTCATAAAACCCTAATCCAGTTGCTACATGCCCTAGACAATTCATCACATTGAATTCCTCCTTCCCTAAAAGTTTCCTGGCCTGAAGCCCTCCAGAAATGCCTCCTTGAGGGACCAGCGCAGCCTTGGTCAGGGGTAAATGCACTTCAATGCAGGTAGGCCCATGTAAGGGTGCATTTTAGTGCACTTAAGCCCACTTTGACCTACGTTGGGCAAGATTGAGTGAACTCTTCATAGGGTTCTAGGAATATTCTTATCTTCTAGAGCATTTTAGAAGATTCCCACACTTATCATCTCCTATGAGTTCGAAATTGGATAAGAAATGAGTTAAGTAACCTCCTATCATCTCATCCCTTCCTCCATGGAAACTAACTCTAAGTTTGGAAGGCCATTCAATACCCTCATTTATCACCAAACCACCTCCATTTTCCTATAAATTGAGCACTCATCTAAGTGATCAAGGACTGGACTTTGAGAACTTGTAAGGAGATATTGTTGGTGTGAAGCTTGATATTGTAAGAAAGTATTGTTATGTTGTTAGAGTGTTGTGCTTATGGTGTGATGAAGGATGGAACTCAAACTAGATGAGTGACATGGGATCGGACTTCATGGTTGTAACTCTTCCTTCTACTTAATAAAGTTGTTTACACCTTTTCCCATATTCTTGTCTTTATGTATGATGATTGTATGTGTAAATGCCTTCGATTCCATTTTCCTATAGTAGATAGATCTCTTGATTTGATTGAATTTTGTCCTCTTTTTATGATTGTAGGTACTTGTCGAGAGGATTAAGTTTGAGAAGGAGTGACCAAAGCCATACAAAGGAGACAAAGGGAAAATGAAAGATAACAAGTAGGTCCCTTGTCTTATTTATCTTCTATAGAAAAAGGTTAAACACTTTAATTCTATTGTTCTAGGTGTAGCTACCCACCTAGGGAAATTTTATTTATCCGTAGATGAAAAATTCCACATAACAAATTGGCGACCATACTGGGGAATGACCATTGTCCGAGTAGTTTGTCCTCATCATAGTACACACTAGTAGACTTTAATTTCTTTCATTGATCTTATTTCAGTCATTTTGAAGTGTTTTTGGTCAAAAAATTGAAGTTAGATGTCTTTTCATTGGCCTCTCTATCATGAGCGCAACCTTGGTTAGGGGACAGTGCTCTGAAGAGCACCCTTGGCTTAGAGATAGTGCTCTATAGCACAGTTACTCCCACTTTGACTTGCGCTAATCCTTCTTAAGCTTAAAAACCCATCTTTTGCTTGGATTTTTCCAATTTTTCTTCTGAAGTTGTTTGTTTAAAGATCAATGTTTCTATGGTTCTGAAATCAAATTGTATCTCTTCTCCTAGCCCTACTTTAACCTTGATTGTTTAGTGTTTCTTAAATGATCTCTTTATCATTATCAATTCATTGTCAAAGTTAGCTTATAGTCTATTAATCTTTTTTGAAAAGAAAGTGTCGCAAAAGTCTTCATTTATTTCGAAAAGGAATTGTCGTAAAGTTTTCATTTCTTGTAGAAGATTGATTGATTGTATGTGCATTAGTTTTCTTTTGTTCATCTAAACACTAAAGCGACTGAAAAATAAATAAATAATAAATAAAAATTAAAAATTAAAAAAATAAAAAATAAAAAAAATTGCATTGTGCATATTGTAGTTTGTGAATGCTTGATAGGAATAGCTAAGGAAATTGCATTAGGTGTGCTCTTTCCTCTTTGCCAAAGATCTGATTCCTCTATCCCTTACTAGCTACAATTTCATTGTTAATTGAATGAAAGAATGTTTCTCATGTTAGTTTCATTCTAGGAATTGCAAACATACGTCACATAGTGAACCTTGAAAGGCAAATTCTTAAGAAGGTCATTTTAAAAGTTATCTCAATTAACCTAATGGAGCATTGTAACTTAACGCATAACATTTAGAGGTATAGGCTAGAGACGTGTTCCAACATTGTTAAGCAGTTGTTGCTAACTTGTCTACGATACATTTTGAGTGTGATACCTCATTCCACATACATAAGTATATTTTAGCTCATCCCCATACCTTCGGGTATATAGGACAGGGTTACAGTACGTAAATTATAAAGGAATGCTCTCACCGTGCGGTTTCACATTAGACAACACTAACACAAATTGGGCCTTCACATACTTTCAGGCATATATGGGAGGACTACATTAGGTTGCTATCCATCCTTAGGTAACCGAGTCAGCTGCCTTGTACACTATGATACATCGAACACAGCTTTCGGGGAGATTTCCTGCAAGTATGTTAAGTCCTTGGTTTACTGAGGCAGTATATTGAAGTTCACAGTTGCTTGGTAATCCTTTTGCCTAGGTTATCCCTCTTTTGTTTTGTTATGTTATTTTGATTAAAATAAAATTAATTGACCATAGATAACATCCTCCATGCTCACTCCTTAGTTGATCTTAGGTTGAGACATATGGCAACAACTTCGGAGTCCACCAATCAAGGAATTCCTTTTGATGGGAATCCTTGTCCTTTTCCTCCTTTCAGAAATATTGGTTCTCCTTATATGACTACATTGTCCCTTACGAGGTTTACCATTTGCTTGCCAGTATGGTTGTTTTCAACCTCCTTGGTTCAAAATGTCGTGATTTATCTGCAATCAAGTACTTCTCCACTGGACAAAATCAACCACCAATTGATCCTAAAGTTGACCCTTTACCTTCTTCATCAGTTGTTTCTTCTTCCCCTTCTTCCTCTTTGCCTCGTGAAAGTATTAACACTAGTAACCAGGTGGATAAGAAGAAGAAGAAGAAAAAAATTCAGCAGGGGGGCAACCAAGCAACCATTCCTTTGAATGTAACTTCCGATGAAAAATTGTCTGATAAGCATCACAAAGTTTTATATCCATGCAAACTATGTACATGAGACAATCTTCTTCAAAATTGTTATGGTATTCCTCTGATCCTAGAAGAATGGTCTTCTCGTTCACATCATCCTTTGTCATCAACTTCTAGATATCATGTTGCTGACACACCATCAACCAATGGTAGTAAAGTTCATGGAAAGAAGGGTAAAGTTAAGTTTCCATGTAGGTTATGTGAAGGGAATCACCCCATTCACCTTTGTCTCTATCTAGATGAAGCCAAAAATGTGTTGGATAATTGTCCTTCTTCTCTGCAATGACTTCCATCTGATTATAGGAGAATCTCCCTTAATCCTTCACTAGTTGATAAAGTGACTGACCCAAATCAACCGTCAGTCAAACCCACTCTCTTTGAATGTGAATCCCATGAGTCTATCCCTGGCCAATCATAGGTCAAGGAAACAGTTGACCCAATTTCACCTTTAGTTAATTGTACATTTCCCATAGAGAGTGAGTATGATAACACTTAGGTTCTTTTCATTTCTCCAAATTCCAATGAGCTTGGAGGCCACCCTTCTATTCCATCAAGACAGGAGAAAAATCCTCCTGTTCCCGTAACTCAAGGGGGTAATTCTTCCATTCTTATGCTAACCCCTCCAAGTAGTCTAGTCACTTCCTTTGATTGGAATCGACTAGCAAGATGTCATCTTCCTTCTTATGTGTCTTTCTAGATCATAGTAATATGGTTGTACCTGGCACTATTACAGATGAAGGTGCATCAGTGAGTATCCTTTCCTCCATTGCTTGGCAAGCGCTCGCTTTGCTGCCAATTGTGCCTGTTACCCAAAATATTTTGGCTTTTAATAAAGGAACCAATCAACCATTAGGGATCCTTCCTCAGTTGCCTATTACTTTGGGAGAAATTTTTCTTTATCTCAATGTGATGGTAGTCCCAGGCCCTTTAGATTACAACTTACTTCGTGGGCGCGACTATGTTTATTACTTGGGAGCTATTACTTCAACACTCTTTCAAGTGATGTGTTTCCCACATGAAGGCAGAATTATCACCATTGACCAGCTTTCATTTCCCTATCCAAATATGGTTTCGATTCAACCATATTCCCTAAATGGTCCTTTTGTACCAATGGTATCTCCCCTGCCATGGGTCAATTATGTGGTAAGCCATTCCATGCCTACATCAACTAACGATCAATCTTATGATGTTGTACATTATATATTGGGTGCATTGGAACCAGATATCTCTAATGAATTCATTGTTATGAATCCCTTATAGAGAATTGTTCTCCCATCTGATGAGAACCTCTTGGAGGTCATGACCTCTTATGGGTTGTGAACAAGGTCTATGAGGATAGTTCCTAGTCTTTTGTCAACCTCGTTAAAAAATGAAACAAGGAATATGAGGATAGTTACTGGTCTTGTGTCAACCTCGTTAAAAATTGAAAAAAGGAATCTAAGGATACTTCTTTTACTCTGTCTACTTCATTAAAAAATGAAATAGGTATATGAGCATAGTTCCTTGTCTTGTGTCAAGCTCGTTAAAAAATGAAACAAGGAATATGAGGATAGTTCTTTTACTATGTCAACCTCATTAAAAAAATGAAACAGGTCCTAGAGCATAGTTCCTTGTCTTGCGTCAAGCTCGTTAAAAAATGAAACAAAGGGTATGAGGATAGTTCTTTTACTGTGTAAACGTCATTAAAGAAATGAAACAATTCCTCGAGCATAGTTCCTTGTCTTGTGTCAAGCTCGTTAAAAAATGAAACAAGGAATCTAAGTAGAGTTCCTTATCTTGTCTAAAGCTCATTAAAAAATGAAACAAGGTCCCCTGGAGAAAAGTTCCAATTTGAGTCTTTGATTAGATCTCGTAAAATCCCAGTCAAGTCTTTCACTTGAGCTCGTAAATGAACCTTCATTCCATCCACTTGATAGACATGAGTAGTCTACTTAGGTGAATGTAATGAAGCTTGGGGGGCATGCACGTAGAATCGAGTCATCATGATGGGGGCATGTAAATTGAATCCAAGCATAGCTTTTCATTTCAAGCTTCTGTAAACATGAAACTAAATCCAAGAATAGTTCCCTATGGTTCAAGCTTGTGTAAAAATGAACCCATCTCCATTTTAACCCTCGTGATTTCCATTCTATTAGCCTATTATGTCAAATGAGCCTTGGTTTTTCTCCTTCCATTGTTACTATCTGCTTGGCCAATCATACACTTTCACTTGGTTTGATCCAGAATTAAACAAGAACGCAAAAAATTACAGAGATAACCATATACACAAAGATGTAGTGGAAATAATACTTCATTTCATTAATGGAAAATACTGAAACATGCTTACAACCAGAAATGGAAACAAACCAGCTAGGGCTATGGTAGCTTATCCCTGAGAAGAGATGTGTGGCTACATGCCTCTGAACTGTTCTGAACTGTGTTACAATGAGGCTTGAAGGCCTATTTATTGTTGAGAAACAATGGAAAACCCTTCACATTCCGAAACCTAACCCTAGAAGATGAAACGCCAAATTGTGGGCCCCGTTTGGGTAAATTGGTACATCAATTTCCCGGGGTCGTAACATTGGCATACGATCTCCGTTTGACGCATACGATAGCTCGTTAGAAAGATCTATCTGAGAACTACCACTTTGGGAAGGCAACGTTGGTCCATGGACCCATGTTGCCCCAGATTTCCCAAAAGAACGTCATATAGGGCCTCAAAACGGCTCCGAAAGTTCAGGACCCGAAAAATTGCTAAAAATAGTAAATTGTGCTACAATTTAGGAAACTAAAAAGACTAAAAGAGATAGTTGTGGGGGTCCAAATGGGATAGGTGGGTGGCCACCAACATCCACCTGGATCATGGTTGTTTTACCCTTTTTGAGGAACAGTTGCAATGAGTGGTCTTATTAGCCAGCCTCTTCATATAAATCAACATGTTTTGAGAAGTTCCAACATCACCAAAACCAATTGCTATCCTAGACACCACTCGTTCCTCAAAGCGGCATCCTCTTTAAGATATTTTCAAACTCTTGAAATATGAAAATATTGCTGAGCGCTTGTCCTTTTCAGCTCGTTAACGGATTGGAAATGACATCTACTCAGTATCAATTTAACCCTTTTCCAGACTAAGATAGATTATTTGTGAAAAAGGAATACATTTATTGAACATGGTTAATAGGTTATCTCTTATTATTTTACACTTTTTCGGACTTGAGAGACAAATCTATGAAAAGAACTTGTGGAGTTTTCTTTTTATCCCTTTTCAAACTCTCTAAACATGAAAAGGACCGAGTTATCATTGTCGTTAAACTCATTAAAACATCAAATAGTGACAAACTTGCTCATCATGACAAGACCGAGTTTCACCTTCGCTAGTCTCGTCAAAACATCACATAGCAATGGATTCACTCGAAGGGTGGAATTATACAACAAGAATATGTTATCCTCCTCAAGCTTGATAAAAAATAAAGAGGTACTGGTTAGCAATGATTGGGGAAAATGGGAAAAGGGGTAAACCACTTTATGGCAGTAGGTCGCCCTTGAACATGACACTTTCACTTCATCTTTTTTACTACCTGGGTTGGGTTATATGCCTGATGGTTATCATACCTATGGTCTATCATATCATCCATTACTTTGGTTTTGGGTCAATGTTGCCAATTCATTCAGTTTCACTGACATGTTCAAGAGAAGTCACTTATTTAAATTCATCCTTTGCAATACTCATAAACCTTCATTTTCATGACCACCATTCTTGAATCTTGTGTCATCGGTCACATCCCATCTCCAAAAATCATTACACTCATTTCATGTCATTGATGTGGGATACTTCAACACCCTCCTGTGATGAATCGCTTCTTCTCGACATCAACACATTATCCAAGAAGTTGACCTAGAAACAACCTTTTAGTACCCTAGGGCTTTCATACATCAATAGCAAGTTTCTCACTTCCAGCGATAGGTTGACATCACTAACCTTAGACCGAAAGACTTTGTATGGTGTTCGACATCAAAACATCCATTCACACCATGCAAAATGTACTGCAGTACCTTGAGGATCATTATCATTATCGATGATTTCTCTCCCGTCTGTTAACAACTTACATCATTGGCTGGTAATCAGGCGTTGTCTTCCCATGTTTGACTTTAGGTCACACATTCACGTGGTTAGACTCATACTTGAGTGAACTATTGAATAAGATAGAAGACCCCATATCTAGTTTCATCCATTTAGGTTGTGATTTTAGGCAAGTACTAAACTATCTATACAATGGCTTTACACGGATGGGTCTATATATGTAGATGAATATCTATGTACATGTAATTAAAAGTTTATATTCTAAGCATGGGTATGCCTTCCCTCAGTAATTCATGAGAAATCCAAAATATCATGATATTATATATTGTAATTGATGCAGCCCACCATCCGCCTTAGAACCTCCTCATCGCATCATAAAGCATATCACTCGAAATTATCATTTTCGACATCATGCTTTAGGGGGCAATTGTTACAGGTCCATTTGGGCACATCACTCCCTACGTTTAGGGCTCATCAAACCCTAATCCAATTGCTACATGCCCTAGACAAGTCATCAATTTGAATGTCTCCTTCCCTAAAATTTTCCTGTCCTGAAGCCCTCTAGAAATGCCTCCTTGAGGGACCAGCATAGCCTTGGTCAGGGGTAAATGCACTTCAATGCAGGTAGACCCATGTAAGGGTGCATTTCAATGCACTTAGGCCCACTTTGACCTGCGTTGGGCAAGATTAAAAGAATTATTCATAGGGTTCTCGGAATATTCTTATCTTCTGGAGAATTTTGATTCCCACACTTATCATCTCCTATGAGCTCAAAATTGGATAAGGAATGAGTTAATTAACCTCCTATCCTCTCATCCCTTCCTCCATGGAAACTAACTCTAAGTTTGGAAGGCCATTCAATACCCTCATTTATCACCAAACCACCTCCATTTTCCTATAAATTGAGCACTCATCTAAGTGATCAAGGGATGGACTTTGAGAATTTGTAAGGAGATAATGTTGGTGTGAGGTTTGAGATTGTACGCAAGTACTATTATGTTGATGGAGTGTTGTGCTTATGGTGTGATGAAGGATGGAACTCAAGCTGGATGAGTGACATGGGATCGAAATTCATGGTTGTAACTCTTCATTCTACTTAATAAAGTTGTTTACACCTTTCCCCATATTCTTGTCTTTATGTATTGTTAGCCTCCTGCTCATAGCAGGTATTCATCTTTCATGATTGAAATTTTTACATGCCAAATATATCATGCTCCGCAGGCTGCAATGTTCCATATTTGATACTCGGGCCAAAGAAGTGTCCATGAGAGTCTACCAGCCTAAGTGACTCTGTTGTATTCCAATTTTGAGGAGTTATTCCATTTTTGAAGAATTTCCAGTTAAAGGGAGGTCCAAACAGCTTAATCTTGGTCTCCCTAAGTTTCAATTTCCTATTGTAGAATATAGAGAATCATTGTCTGCCCAAACAGCTTAATCTGGGCAGATTCTTAGATAGGTAGAGAAGCAAGGGTGCTCAATAGTCTAATCTGAGCCCCTGGATGAAATAAGTATAGATGTAGATAGGAGGACAGTAGCAAAGAAAAGTTGTAAAGTTGGGTTTGCAAGTGCAAGTGCACCCAAACCAAAAGAAGATAAAATGTTAGGTGTATTAGGCTGGGTAGGTAGTTTGAGGTTGCAGGAGCAGATTGGTAATCACTTGTGGTCTTGTCAAGAAGGACTCATATCATTTATGGCATTGGCACCGAGCAGTGACTTAATGGTACAACAGTGAAAGCATGACTAACTTCCCCTTCATCCCCTCAAAAATCATTTACTAACATCCCGCCAAGGACCTTGGGATCTACCCAACAAGTCCTACTTTCAGTTCATTGGTGTGAAATATCAAGTCAAGTTTTGACTTTCCTCAATGAAAAGAAGCCACATTTCTTGTGTAAAATTATTTCTCCATATCTCATTCAAATCACATGTCTAAGTTCCAGATCTTGGACTTAGCATCATTTCCCTTACATTTCCATTTCACCAAGTCATATTAATTGCTAACTTTATTATGTAACTCCCTATCTATCTCCCCTTCCCCTACTAAAACTATGTTAAAAAAACTCCCTTATATACTTATCCCTCCCCATGGTTGAAAAATAGCCATAAAGTATCCCTTGCGAATTACTAAGTTTGCCTGAAACTTAGTAAGAACCCTCCTTTTGTCTCAAAAAACCGTCTTTTAATGCCTTTGGACTCCTCCCATGGCATAAAACCTCCCTTTGATCTCTTATTTTCCCCTTTTCCCTTCATAAAAACCCACATTTCTAATGTTTACCCCAGCTGTATGAATAAACAAATGCTAAAACAGCGCATGGGCCCCATCCCTAACCTTCTGTTGTCTTACCTGTCCCGTCAGCCATTAGATCTGGTGCACCCTAAGATCTATGGTGGGCGGGCCTTTTCCTGCCCCGATGTGCTGGGGGTTAGCATTTGGGAGATGGGCAATTTTCCCATCGTACTCCCGCTACGCGTCACCCTCCCGACTATGGCGGAGCCCCCTCCTCCGAAACCACCCATGCCCAAAGGCAGTACACCTAAAACCGCATACCGCTTCCCCCCTTGCATGACGTAAGCACCACGTCACCCTGCTGACGTCATCATCCGTACTGGGTCCCATTACTGACATCATGCTGACGTCACCCAATGTACCGCTAACATTACCTACCGTACCGCTGATATCATCCACTAAAAGGAAAGCGCGCAAGTGTGAAATCGATGCTTCGGAGGGTCGGAATCAAATTCTGAGGCAATTTTTGATGCACGATTAGCGCTTAGCGCTAATCACGCATCGCTACGGGAAATAGGCCAAAATGGGGAATCTTTATTTTCAGCAGTTATTTTCACCTCGAAAGGGTAGAAAAGGGGCGATTTAACAGTTTTTAGCATATCAGAGAAAAGAAGAAGCCCAGATTCAATTAAAGAGTATTAGTGAAGCAGCAAAGAGTATCAGATCGACCATAAGAAAGCGGTGAAGCCATTTAAGGCTCTCAGACCACAGTTAATGCATAGTAAAGCCACTCAAGAGCAGTGGAACAGAGACCAATATGCAATCATGATGAATGGCCAGCGCATAACAGCAAAAGATAGATTGCCTCATTTTTGAAACAGCTTCCCCCAGCGCAGCATTAGATAGATATTTTCATTACTTATAAGACAAGTTAGGTTAACTGCATTTATTTCCTAAAAAGATCTTCTAGAAGATATTTGTTGTAGATATTTTGCCTATAAATACAGCCCTGAACAATGTAATAAGGGTTGGTGGATTGCTTGGTTGATCTCTCATTTTCAGAGCTGCACTATAAATATTAAGAACTTCTGTAATCAAAGATTGTTGGAATGCTTGCATCTTAACTGGTTGGTTGTGCTTTTAATGGCTCAAGAAATTGGTATGGAATTCTCATGCTTCCTCATGGTTCAATAAGTGTTTCCTCCCTTCCTTTATTAGTTTATACATAGTTGTACCAAATATATATCATAATCTAAGTTGCAGGAAAAAAGAATAGACCAGAATTGGTTTTCATGCCCTCTGTGCTCAATTCTTGTAACTTTCCATGTTTTCCTCTTAATCAGTGAAGAATATGCATTCTTAATTGCGTATGTTTAAGCTATTCCCTTCACATATGAATGCTGTCTAGGAATTCTTCATTTCTCCTAGATATTATTCATCCACTTTCCCTCTTTGGCTGGATGAAAGATCCTTAATTACCTCTCATCCCCTGATCTCCATTTCATCCTTGTTCCAGCATAAATCATTGTGCCACATGAAGCTGTCCTGCTCCATATTCCCCTCTTCTACCAAAGAAAACACACCTTTTAGTTCACATTCATTTACTCCATGCCCAATGGCTTGAAATTCTTACATTTTGCATGCCAACTCTATTTGAATAGATCAACCATCCCATAAATCAAAACCAAAACCCATGTGCCTCATATCTAGCCTAAAATCATTCCTTAAATAAAGAAAAATCACAAAGAGAGAGCCCTCTCTGACTGCTGGTAGGCTAGGACCTGCAGTCCAAAGATTGGTTTGTGGTTACCTCAGTCGTATTCCCTTGGGAGTCAAAGGGAACAACCTGAGTGATAACATAATGGCGACTCCAATGGGGAGAAATAATCTGTTCATTACTGTAAATCCCCATTTTTGATTAGTTTTCCTTTCGAATAATTCCTAAACTTATTTTGAAAAATCACAAAAAATCACAGAAATCTCAAAAAATCAAAAAATACTTTGCTTCTTGTTGCATATTAAGTCCTGATCTGGGTGGTGGACAGAGATTAGGCCCTTCAAAGTTGATTTACTTATCCACCTCACGACTCCACATAATCCTCATAATAAAGACTCCACTGGAGAAATGAACCCAAGAGAAATATATGAGAAAATCAAGCTTTTGACCTAGATTACTATCCACCAGGTCATGTTCTTTCTCGTCCATAAAATTTTGTCGTGTATATTGTATTTTAAAAATGATTTTAAATTAAAATTTCATGACTTTCCTTTTGAAAATATTGTTGAAAGGCCTCCTTGCACATTACAACAGTAGCCTTTAAAAGCTGTTGAGAATCATCATACAGCCAAGGAGGAAAAAAATGTCAAAGCCAATCATTCTATCCTTGTTCATGTAGAGCCCATTCAGCCAATCCCTGTACATAATCGCGTGCCTCGTAAAGTTCCTGACAGATATAAGCCTCTTGTTTTGCCTCCCGTGCTTAATCCTCTACCCCAAAATCATCCTGACTATCTCCCAAGATTTGTTGGAGAGAATGGTATTACTGCTCAAAAGCATATCCAAGACTTTGAAGATTATCTTAATATATTTGAAGTGGAGGTTGAGGATGTTAGTATCAGGTTGTTTTCCCTTTCTTTGCAACGCAAATTTAAGACTTGGTTTAAAGCATTGCCTGAGGCTAGCATCTCTAATCTTCAACAGTTTTCCAAGCTCTTCCTTGATAGATGGATGATCAAACTTAATTTCCTCTTGCTCATTGAAGAATATAATCAGTTAAAAGGAAGTCCAAGTGAATCTGTTCAACAATTTCATGATTGATTCAATCAAGTTTATCATTCTCTGCCTTTGAATATTAGACCTCCCCCCGATTTAGCTCTAATGCATTATCCAAGAGATTTTGACCCAAAAATAGAGTTTTGTTTAAGAGAAAGGAGGCCATCCACTATGAAACAAATGTAGGACATGGCAGTGGAAATAGAGGCAAATCTGAAAATCAGGGAGGAAAACCACAAAGCAGAGCAAGAAGAAAGACTTCATGGTTGGTTACAAAGGTCAGAGGAAATGATCACAATGAAAGTGGAATGTTTAGAGCATCTGAACACATCTGTTTTGCAAGAGGAAAGTAATGACATTCATGAACAAACCTACCACAAAATAGATGACATATTCGTACAGCCATACATGATGGAGCAATCTCCTGACATACTATATGAACATAACATCTTCTCTTCTTTCAATTGCTTGCCAAAGTACGATGAGTATGATGATGATGATGAGCCTAATGACCAAATCAGCCTTGCAGAGGAGTCAGAACCTATTTTGGCAGAAAGCAAAATTCAGGGTCAGCATCCCAAAATCAATGATCAACATGCCTATCTCAGCTGTGAAGTAAAGGAGGAAAGCGTAGAAGATTTTGATTTCAGCGAAGGAAATTTACCTGTCTATGTGGATTCTTTTCAATTTATTAAGGAGAGCTATCATGCAGTTAATAAGCAAATATCAACAAGTGTTGATATTGATCATCTGGAGGAAGTCCAAACCAGTGTTCAAAATACATTGCCTCTAGTTTTGCAGCCCCAAGGAGCCATTGAATATCAGATTGAGGAAGTTTCGAGAGCAGCGGGTCATGACCAAGTGATCCAAATGGATCCCCTGCCTCTTTGTTTTCAACCATATGAGGTTTTCAAAAAAGAAGAGAAGCAGCCTGCACAGATCAGTCAAGGGCCAGATGAGCCTGCTTGTAATAAATTGCAAATATCGGTTCAAGTTTTATATGATTCATGTGCTAACAGGGGGTATGATGAAGTAAAGAGGTGCTCTTCTACACTAATAGGTTGTGTGCCCCAATATCAAAATGTTGATGATATCTCTATTCCAAGGCATGATAGTGATCCCAAACTTTTTTTACAATTCTTTAATTCGGTCTAGCAATAATGTATATATGTTGTAGGACCCTTTTGTACAGTTTCTTGTTTCAGCAAAGAAGGTCAGCAGTTTCCTGGTCTTCTCAAAGATTAACAAAGCCATATCAGATTTCAAGATCTCAGTTTTTTTCACCAGCAAGCACAAGCAACAAAGCTCGTTCATGCTTATAATACTTAAGTGGCTACACTGGTTATTTCATTTCACCTAACAACAAAGTAAGTGCTGGTTAGAGTAGGTAGGTAGGATTTCAGTTTTCTATTTGGACAGCAAGCTTGCTGCAATTGAAGCCCGAAGTGAAGGCCATAAGCTCTTCAAGGTTTGCTGTCATGTTCATAAATAGAGCAGCCAACAAAGGAAAGTTTTTAGAGTACAACAAAAAGTGAAGATCAAGGCATTCTGACCTACTGTTCTTGGCCTTTCACAAGGAAAGGCCATCCCCAAGTGGAGCCACTGTTAGCCTCCTACTCATAGCAAGTATTCATCTTTCATGATTGACATTTTTACATGCCAAATATGTCATGCTCCGCAGGCTGCAATGTTCCATATTTGATACTCAGGCCAAAGAAGTGTCCATGAGAGTCTGTCAGCCGAAGTGCCTCTCTTGTATTCCAATTTTGAATAATTTTCAGTTAAAGGGAGGTCCAAACAGCTTAATCTTGGTCTCCCTAGGTTTCAATTTCCTGTTGTAGAATATAGAGAATCATTGTATGCCCAAACAGCTTAATCTAGGTAGATTCTTAGATAGGTAGAGAAGCAAGGGTGCTCAATAGTCTAATCTGAAACCCTGGATGAAATAAGTATAGATGTAGATAGGAGGACAATAGAAAAGAAAAGTTGTGAAGTTGGGTTTGCAAGTTCAAGTGCACCCAAACCAAAATAAGATAGAATGTTAGGTGTATTAGGCTGGGTAGGTAGTTTGAGGTTGCAGGAGCAGATTGGTAATCACTTGTGGTCTTGTCAAGAAGGACTCATATCATTTATGGCATTGGCACCGGGCAGTGACTTAATGGTACAACAATGGAAGCATGACTAACTTCCCCTTCATCCCCTCAGAAATCATTTACTAACAACCCCCCAAGGACCTTGGGATCTGCCCAACAAGTCCTGCTTTCAGTTCATTCGTGTGAAATATCAAGTCACGATTTGACATTCCTCAATGAAAAGAAGCCACATTTCTTGTGTAAAATAATTTCTCCATATCTCATTCAAATCGCATGTCTAAGTTCCAAATCTTGGAATTAGCATCATTTCCCTTACATTTCCATTTCACCAAGTCATATTAATTGCTAACTTTATTATGTAACTCCCTATCTATCTCCCCTTCCCCTACTAAAACTATGTTAAAGAACTCCCCTATATACTTATCCCCCCTGCTGTGGTTGAAAAATAACCGTAAAGTATCCCTTGGGAATTACTAAGTTTGCCTGAAACTTAGTAAGAACCCTCCTTTTGTCTCAAAAAACCGTCTTTTAATGCCTTTGGACTCCTCCCATGGCATAAAACCTCCCTCCGATCTCTTATTTTCCCCTTTTCCCTTCATAAAACCCACATTTCTAATGTTTACCACCACTGTATGAATAAACAAATGCTAAAACAGCACGCGGGCCCCGTCCCTAACCTTCTGCCGTCTTACCTGTCTCATCGGCCGTTAGATCTGGCGTGCCCTAAGATCTATGGTGGGCGGGTCTTTTCCTGCCCCGATGTGCCGGGGTTAGCGTCTGGGAGATGGGCGGTTTTCCTGTCGTACTCCCGCCACGCGTCACCCTCCCGGCTGTAGTGGAGCCCCCTCCTCTGAAACCAACCATGCCCAAAGGCGGTGCGCCTAAAACCGCATATCACTTCCCCCCTTGCGTGACGTAAGCACCACACCACCATGCCATGTCACCCTGCCACATCACCCTACCACGTTACCCTACCACATCACCTGCTGACGTCATCATCTGTACTGGGTCCCACTACTGACGTCATGCTGACGTCACCGGTGGTACCGCTGGTGTCACCCGTCGTACCACTGACGTCATCCGCCGAAAGGAAAGCATGCAAGTGTGAAATCGATGCTTCGGAGGCCCGGAATCAAATTTTGAGGCAGTTTTTGATGCGCGATTAGCACTTAGCGCTAATCGCGCATCGCTACCGGAAATAGGCCAAAATGGGGAATCTTTATTTTCAGCAGCTATTTTCGCCTCGAAAGGGTAGAAAAGGGTGATTTAACAGTTTTTAGCATATCAGAGAAAAGAAGAAGCCCAGATTCAATTAAAGAGTATCAGTGAAGTGGCAAAGAGTATCAAATCGACCATAAGAAAGCGGTGAAGCCATTTAAGGCTCTCAGACCACAGTTAATGCATAGTAAAGCCACTCAAGAGCAGTGGAACAAAGACCAATGTGCAGTCATGATGAATGGCCAGCGCATAACAGCAAAAGACAGATAGCCTCATTTTTGAAACAGCTGCCCCCAGCGCAGCATTAGATAGATATTTTCATTACTTATAAGACAAGTTAGGTTAACTGCATTTATTTCCTAAAAAGATCTTCTAGCAGATATTTGTTGTAGATATTTTGACTATAAATATAGCCCTGAACAATGTAATAAGGGTTGGTGGGTTGTTTGGTTGATCTCTCATTTTGAGAGCTACACTGTAAATATTAAGAACTTCTGTAATCAAAGATTACTGGAATGCTTGCATCTGAACTAGTTGGTTGTGCTTTTAATGGCTCAAGAAATTGGTATGGAATTCTCATGCTTGCTCATGGTTCAATAAGTTTTTCCTCCCTTCGTTTATTATTTTATACATAGGTGTACCAAATATATATCATAATCTAAGTTGCAGGAAGAAAGAATAGACCAGAATTGGTTTTCATGCGCTCTGTGCTCAATTCTTGTAACTTTCCATGTTTTCCTCCGAATTAGTGATGAATATGCATTCTTAATTGCGCATGTTTAAGCTATTCCCTTAACATATGAATGTTGTCCGGGAATTCTTCATTGCTCCTAGATATTATTCATCCATTTTCCCTCTTTGGCTGGATGAAAGATCCTTGATTGCCTCTCATCCCCTGACCTCCATTTCATCCTTGTTCCAGCATAAAACATTGTGCCACATGTAGCTATCCTACTCCATATTCCTCTCTTCTATCAAAGAAAACACACCTTTCAGTTCACATTCATTTACTCCATGCCCAATGGTTTGAACTTCTTACATTTTGCATGCCAACTCTGTTTGAATAGATCAACCATCCCATCAATCAAAACCAAAACCCATGTGCCTCATATCTAGCCTAAAATCATTCCTTAAGTAAAGCAAAATCAAGAAGAGAGAGCCCTCTCTGACTGCTGGTAGGCTAGGACCTGCAGTCCAAAGATTGGTTTGTGGTTACCTCGGTCGTATTCCCTTGGGAGTCAAAGGGAACAACTTGAGTGATAACATGTATGACAATTGTATGTGTAAATGCTTTCGATTCCATTTGCTTATAGTAGATAGATCTCTTGCTTTGATTGGTTTTTGTCCTCTTCTTATGATTATAGGTAATTTTCAAGCAGATTAAGTTCGAGAAGAAGTGATGGGAGCCATACAAAGGAGACAAAGGGAAAGCAAAAGATAACAAGTAGGTCCCTTGTCTTATTTACCCTCTATAGAAAAAGGTTAAACGCTTTAATTATGTTGTTCTAGGTGTTGCTACCCACCTAGGGAAATTGTTTTTATCTATAGATGAAAAATTCCAGATAAAAGTCAGCATGACATGGCAGTATGGTGGACATGTGGTAGGAAAATTCAGGATTTTGAGGGGTAATAAGGGGCCAAAATAGGGTGACACGTGTCACCACTCACAAGGTGACATTTGGCAGAGGATGTCATCACATAAGTGATCGGTGATTAGAGGATGAGCATTCAATCCTAGTGAAACCTCTGATCCACCGATAAAGGGGCTCCCACACAGGGGTTGGCCCGCGGTCACATAAAGAGCCAAATATCCAAGGGCTTAGCATGGAGAGTGACCATAAATTGGCGATCAATGAAACAACGCATCACTCCATAGTGAAATCACTAATTGAAAACCTCAAATTTGGGGGCTCTGATATAGGGGTTCTCCTATGGTCACGGGAAAATCAGAAGAACCAAGAGCTGAACAAAAAAAGGTGATTGACATTCAGCGATCGCAAATTCTAGAGTATGGCCACCAAAGGAAGTGTCATGAAATCACTGATTGTGATATTACAAAATCCCCAGGCTCTCAAACATATGGTCCTGTTATCTCTCAAGTTTTCCCAAAAGTTGTAAGAAAGGGAAAGGAGGCCGAGGTAACCACTAACCAATCTTTTAGATACAGATTCTAGCCAATCTGCATCCAGAGAGGGCTCTCTCTTTAAGTTTTAGCTTTGTTTTTTAAAGATATTAGGCTAGTTGTGAAGTTTAGGAGTTTTGTTTGAATTTGGGTGGTGGGATTCAATAGCAAAGGGATACGACTTAGTAGTTCAGGCCATTGGGCCAATGGAGTCAAGTAAGATGGCTTTATTGGATTTGGGTTTCTTAACAAGGGATGGTTTCACAGGGCAAGGTGGTCAAATAGGGAACAAATAAAGACTTGGAATAGATGGAATAGGTTTCAAAAATGGGAGAAGGGCAATTAAGAATCCTTCAACCTATTTCAAGAGAGAAATTGGATTATTACTGATAAAGAGCAGTTAAGTATTCTTTAATACATAATCAAAGTGACAAAACTGGAAAACAGGAGCAATTATGATTTCATTGTCTATTCTAATTCGGAAGAAAACATAGAAAATGATAACTTTTGAAAACAGAGTGCAATAAAGCATATTCTGAATTACTCTTTTTTGTTTATCATTCAGATGTGAAATGGAGATGATATAATAAACAAAGGAAACTTTAAAACATGAGGTATAGGGGACTTATTGATCTAGTGTTTACTTCAAGAAATCTGTAAAAATTCCCTTGCATTAATTCTTTGTCCAGCAAGCCATGCGATAATTTGATCCAATCAGCACTTTATTCCAGAAAACTAGTATTACAGCAATGTATATGAATCCACGCTCAATACTCCAATTGAGGGAGTATTTATACAAAATATTTTACACAAAATATCTCATAATAGAGTGAGATATTTTCTAGTGATGACAAATCATTTTTACAAAAAAATAGAGACAGCTAGTCTCGAAGATAGGAAAGAAGAAAACAAATGATGTGTTGTTCCTATTTGTGCTAAGTGTGCTGGAGGCAGACCCTTTTTATTTGGCTTGTTGTTGTAACTTCATGCTGACTACCCTGTTTGATTGATACTCTTTAACTTCTCTGATACTCTTCGACCTGTTTTTACCATTGTTCACCTTTATTCATCTCTGTTTATCTCAATAAGGTAAATAGCCCAAAATTTACCATTTACCAAAGGTAAATTTACAAAATTTCGAACATATCTTCCCACCATTTCTGCTCTAGTAATTTGTGCCTCTGAAGTTTTCTTAGAGTTTCATCAATCTCTATGTATCTGAAGAAGTTAGGCTGGATAGTGAATAGGTGTTTTCCCTCATGCTCAATGCAAAATAAGTTCTCTAAATTGTCATAGAGAACTCGGCCTGTGGGAAGTGCTTTCACTCCTTCTACACTTGATGATGAGCTGGCTTGATTTCCAGCATACTTATTTAATTTATCTACATAGTCAATGTGTTTCATCAATTTGTCATTAATGACCAAAGGACTTGGTAGCCCTTTACTCTGCAAAACTGTGAATTTTTCCATAAAAGAATTGATTTCTACTTGCATGTCTTGGCATCTTCTTTCTAAGTTCTACGTTAAAGTTCTCTTGGTTAGAACTCTTTTGATTTCCAAAATGGTGTTTGTCCTGTCTAAGATGCCAAGTACTTCTAACTGTTCTCTTTTTTTGGTATTCAAATAATTAATAAGCCTGTTGGCTTCTTCTGGCATTTTACCCAACTCTGCTTTTGTTTGCTGAATTGCTCCATGGGTTGTTTTCACTAAGTCTAGCTACTCATAGATTACTTGGATTGATGGCCATATTTCATTTATAGACTGAATGATATTAGCCCACAGGATTTTCCTAATTTTTGTCAAGGGTTTATCAAAGGTAAGCTCTTGTTCTAAGGTTTTTACTTTACTTTCTAAGGCTTTAATCTCCTTAGTTTTTTCCACAACACTTATTTGGGAAATGTCATAATTCTTCTCTGCCTTAGCCAATTGCTCTTTCACTTGTTTCAACTCTATAACCTGCAATCTTAATTCTTCCATAGCCTTTTTCAATTCTTCTATAGTCATATTAGTACTGCTACCTGGTGTTGTATCTGTTTTTGATGTACCTACTGTTGATGTACCTGTAATTACTTTTGTTGTGACTACTGGGACATTTGTAGCTACTGCAATTGAGACTGTGGGGATTACCTCAGGAGGCTGAGAGGTCAACTCTCCCTACTTTTCCTTCAATGATTTTTCCAATTCCTGCTCCATATCATTTAATCTTTCATTAAGTTTCAGGAGCAGGTCCATCATGTCTTCTTCTGATTTCTGTTTTACAACTTCTGCAGTTTGTGGATGCCTTGAAGGAGGTAGTTTAAGCTATTTCCTTAGGGCAGCAATGTCCTCTTCTTTCTTTTTTATCAAACCCTATATGCCTTTAGCATCTTTGGGATCATGTCCCAATCCAATGATGATCTCTTCCAATGATTTAATCCTATTATCCTTGGCCAAAGAAGAGGCTCTCTCCAAATATAATTGAGTTGTTGTGTTGTCCAAGGAATTTTGCAATTTGTGGGCTAGCATTGCTTTGTTAATAAGTGTAGACTAAACCATTTCCCCAGTCTGCTTATGAAGCTCAATCTGGTCCATAGGATGAATATCTTTGTCCAGGACCTTGAAATTTGTTCTGATATAGTCTGATGCTGACTAGGGTTGTTGCACCTTTGGCTTAAAATAACTCATCAACATTTTACCTTCTTTAATGTCATAGGCTAACATTAATCTCTGCTGGTTTGTGGGGGCCATTTTCAAATATTGACCATAAATTTGCAGCCTTATTGGGTCATTCCAAGCCTTTATCTCTGTGAAAGTCTTCTTATTGTCTAAGGCATGTTTGCTTTGTGGTCTGGTGGAAGATACTTCTACACTATGTTGTCTTTCTAGCTCCTGCCTTTGTGAGCTAATTAAGGTTCCTCCTAATGGTGTAGTTTGTTGGCTGGCTCCTTCTTCTCTCCGACTATCTATATTTTCTTCAATTATGTCCTCTTCTGATAGATGATTCAATATTTGTCTCTTTGCTCCAAGTTGTTATGTTGGTCCACTGATAGGTGTGATGGTTTCTTTGTCCCTCTTTCTGTTTCTTTCCTCATTTAGGGGAGTCCGTAATGCTGGAATTTCTGTTGCTTTAGTTTGAGTTGGATGGATTTGCACTTGGCTCTACTCTCTGTACTTTGTAGGTTGATTTGTCATTGTAGGTTGCTCTATAGTATCTATCTCTTTGCCCTTTGAAGTAGCTAGTATATTGGCTTCCTATGGAGACTGTTGAGAAGTTCCAGCAGAGGATGTACTAATTCCTGATTGTTGAGGCAGCTTGAATGTTACCTGTCCAAAAGATTCCAAGTCAAGGGTTTTTTCAAGATCTTTCATAGCCATTTCCATCTTTTCTTGCTCACTAATTTCTTCTATTAGGGTCCCTTCTACCCATTCATCCTGATTTGCAAATTGTTCAATTGCTGGGATCCTATGATGTATATAAACTAACAACCTGTTCTTTGTTCTTCTGTCACATATGAAACTCTTTGGGTCAAAAGGCACACATCAAAAACTCTTCTTCAATCTAAGGTGGTCTTTTAGAATCCTTTCACATATTTCCATGCATCCCTAGAAATTATGACATAAGGGCCTAGCTGGTTCCTTATTCTTAGCTGGGCTTTCTTCTTTGCATTACAAAAATGGACTAAGTCTGCATTGATAATTTGTCTGAAATACTCTAGTGCAAACAATATCATGGGCACATATTTAGGCAACTTAAAAGGGCACAGTTCACAGCCATACATTCTGATTTCTATGTGATTTTGGTAGAGGTACCAGTCACCTATCCTGTACTGCTTGGAGAGTTGGAGAATCTTTTTCATGTCACCAGTGAGTCTAGGAGGGGGAACTCCGATCAACAGAGTAGATGCTAGATGGACAAACCAGTCAATGAATTCATTATAGGTATAGGGAGACTCCAGAGTTTTATGAAAGATTGAGGTCCAAAAGATCACAAACCTTCAATTTCCTTTTGAGTCCAATTTCGTAATAGGGAAAGGAAAGCTGTCTGGTTTGATGATATAACAAAAGATGATATATGAAAGATGTGTATTTGAAAACTCATTCCCTACCCAAACTTATGAATTGATCATGGATTTTATTGGCAAGGAAAGTGGCATAGTCATACTTGACAGCAGGGGGCTATCCAGGGGTGAATATTGACAACAAACTAGAGTAATATCTTCAACATATTCACTGGTATTAAATCCCATGATCATGGAGATCATGTCAACAATAAGTCTACCAGTTTCAGTGAAAAAGTTTTGCAGATAGGGAGGTGTACAATTGGGTTGATAATTTGATAACATAAACATCTTAGCAATACAAATTATCTCTGACTTGGGCAACTGAGGGGCTTTTTCAAGAAGATATCCCAGGGAAAGAGGAGCAAGGGGCTGAGTGGAATGGAACTGTATCATTTCATTAATGGACTTATCAGTTATGGGAAAAGGAATAGTTTGGGATGGGGACATAACTTCTCTATGGACATGGTCATAGTTGGCACAGCATTGATGAATGATATCTAGGAAAACATGGACTAAGGGGAGGAAATACATGGGAAGATTTGATTCCCACAGTCCAAAAAAGTAAGAATTATTCAGATGACTATCTCTGATTTGGCAAAATACTTTCATATGGTTACTATCACTAGATAGGTCTTTTATCTGGATATATTTGTCGACCAGGGGTAAATAATCTACGTCTTTATGGGGTGCATTCATGGGCACGACATTCAGGGCTATGGGAGTTTCCATATTTGGTTCTTGTGTATTCAAACTGGAATTCAGACTTCTTGTGGGAAAAATGGAATAAATAGCTGGTTTGGGGTCTTTTTATGGCAATTGTAGACTGTTTTTAACTTGAATTTGGCTTTATCTGGAAGAATTCCCAGTGGAAAACCGAAATTGCGGGGTTGCAGGGAAAAAATGGATAAATACCTAGATTATGGAGGAAAGCCATACAATGGTGGGTTGGTTGAAAGGCTGTGAAGCTCGTGTTGTAGTCTTTTTGGTCAGGTGGCAGTTGAAAAGCTGGAACAGTGGATTCGGTCGTTAATTTGCATGGGAACCAGACGCAATGCATTACAGTGAAAATGATGTTTTATCATTGTTTTTAACAAAATTCAAGCTGGCGGGACTTTTTGGCATTTATTGGATGGATGATGTCGGCATGATGGGACGTTTTGTCATCATGTGGAGGGTGGTAAGTGGTTTTCCCCGCACTGCTTTTGGGGTCAAGTGGTATCAAGTTAGGGGCAAGCGAGCATGTTGAGAGTGCAACGTGTGGCGAGGGTACAACAAAAAACCGCCTAGTGATCGCGAATTAAAGCGCGGTCACCAGGGGGGTCATGATATGATTGTCGACCGTCACATGAAAAAATAGAGGTTGAACGGTTGACGAGTTTTGGAGATGGCAGGGTGTTAATTCGGCGGGCCCAATATAATTAACATTGATTAAATCCTATTGGGCGCATCATGATTGGTTAGGGTAATGGTTATTAATTAACCCGGGTGGTTAATTAATCCCTATGTGTTGTGGGAAGGCTCTTAATAAGTTTCGAATAAACCTATTAATTCCTATTCAAGCTATGAATATGGTCGTATTCGACTGGGGTGGGATATATATATAAAATGGCAGGGTTTCTCCATAGTTAACTAATACGAGGAAGGGAACATTTTTTCGAGAGTTATACATTATAAGTTAAAAATTAATATGAAATGAAATAATAAGCGCCAAGCTAGAATGTTAGGAATTTACATTTAAACTTAGGCTAAAGGTGTTTTTCAAGTGATATAATGCCTTTCCTAAGTAAAATAGCTTTTTCACTTAGGATAAACTTTATGAAAAGGAGATGAATGATGGATGGATGATTTATGAGCATTCAAGTTTTTATATCATTGGGCCGAGGGTCCGGTCCCTCTAGAAGTTAGAGAAATACTCTGAGCCCCTTTGACTTTCAGAGACTTTAATGCTTAGGGGAAATTAGTGAATTGTTTTTTAGGGAAAATGTGAATGGAAATTAGTCATTTAACCTTGTCTTGCTTGAACTGCATCAAGTAAAATGTCTGCCTTGCACTTTGTGATAAAACTAAAAATCAACACGTTTAGAAACATTTTCATCACAAGTATCATTCTGCAACACCATCTACCTACCCTACCTACTTTAACCTAACATTTTTTCTTCTTTATTTGGGTGCACTTAGACTGGCAAACCCTTATCAAATCATCCTTTTCTTTTACATGGCAAGCCTACCTAAGTCTACACTTATTACATCCAAGGGCTCAGATTTAAACTGTTGAGCTCCTTTTTATTTACTCTACCTATCTACTTATCTGCCAAAATTACATTGTTTGGTTATATTTTTATTCTCTATCTCTAAAACATTAAATTCAAATATGAACTAGCCAAGCTTAAGTTGTTTAACTATTCATCAATTGTGGCATAAGATAATAAGCTGAACACAATGCTTATTACAGAAAATGAAAAAGTAGTGGCACTTGGATTTGCACACTTTCCTGGTCTATTTTTGTTTGGGGTTCATTTCTTTCACTTTTTTGACCATTTTATTCTTTTTTCCATTTGATTTTTCTTTTAGGGTATACCCTCTTTACATTTTTTAAATTTTTTTTATTTTTTGAAAATATGGAAAACCTTTGCAACAAGAAAAGGTATGAACATATTACAGAGCTCATCAAGTCAATCATGAAATATGACACCTATTGGTATAGGAGCATAACAGGTCCCCATGTGTTAACCATAGGGACCATCAATGATGTTGTATTCCAAAGAATCGTCCCCATCCCGACTATTCACACACCCAGCATAGTATAAAGTGGGGAAATCCCATGGTCTTTAAAGCATAAAGTACTAAAAGGGCTCAAAGCCAAAGGGGCCTAAAGGGATCAGAATTCATTGTGTTGAAACATTTATAGTATAAAGGGCTTCTATTGGAGAATCCATGATATCACCTTATGACAGTATAACAATGCATCTCATGTCCCCAATAGTGTTATACATGAACGCGATAGGGACAGATGAGTTGGCGACAAGGTTCAGGATATATCATGGCCACTATGCGGAACTGCTTTTGAGTTCCTATAAGTAAAGAATTAAAGTTTGTTTGAGACCAAAAGTGACAGGGAACCAACCTAGAGTGTGGGAGGCATGATGAGGCAGATACATGGACTAAGAAGAGGGCATAACAAGGGCATCTAAGAGATATTTTTCTCCCATCATCATTATGTTTTATTTTTTCTTATTATTCTATAATTTCTATATTTTCAAGAACATAATGAGATGCAAATAAAATCATTGGGGGAAACAACATTTTCACACTGAGACAGCTAGTCTATTAGACAGCTCAAGCTTAAGCTAGGATATTTTGTAACTGTTAATTCAAATCTCCTCCTCTTTTTATAAATAGGGGGAAGAAACACTTAATAGAGGTTCCAGAATTTTGCACCCGTAATGGTCTAAATTCTATGATTCAACTTTGGTTCTAATTGCCTATTCATGAGGGACTTGAGTGATCTATGGCTAAATGTAATGGACTAGGATATTGGAATCATTTTGAGGATTAATAAACTCTTTGGTGATTCCAAATCATGGATGTAAGTAGTATTTTTTCCCCTCTGTAAATCTCATTTCATCTGTTTTTCTCTTCTACTGAAATTGTCTAATGAAGTTTACAATCTCATTCTCTCATGGTTGCATGTATGCTACTAATTAGTAACAATACTTGTGTTATTTAAAGATACTTATGTACCTTTAAGAGCACATATTTACACATGTTTATTAGTGATAAGTGTATCCATAAGCTATAGAACATGAAACCTTAATTCGCACTCCGTAAAGCCTATCATTCCATCCTTCTGCTGGAACATTACTTCTTAGGATTTTGTCTTGTTTACAACCCTATGCATCTATTTACTTCCTTTCTCTCCTCTTCTTCACCTTTACTACAACTTCAATATTAAGCTTCTCATTTTTGTGTGTCGTCCATCAGAATAGGATATTCCTCTTTGAGATTAGTGTGATTCACCCCCTATATTTGGATCCATTTATCTGCTTACATTTACCTTGATGAAAGACTATTGAACCAAGCCCCCCTTTATTATCTTTCTTAACTATGTGACAATTGGACTGAAGAAGAAACCCCTCACTGATAATCTTCCATGCACTCCTCTATCTAATATTTCCTGGGCAGTGGTCTACAATCAACCCAGAGGTTGTCTCTAGGAATATTTCTATATATCCTGAAGCATTTGTGCTCCTAATGCTAGAAAAAGCTACAAAATCTTTCTAGCATCATTGTTGGGGAATGAATTAGAATATTTTTCCATGGGTATGACAAATCCTTACATTCCCTCTCTTAGGTGAGCAAAGAAAGTGTGGGTTGAAGATCTCACACCTTGGTTACTGCCTAAATATCCATTGTGTGATAATCTCGACAACGACAACATCTTTTTGGCACCATTGTTAGGGAAAAAAACTAAAATATTTTTCCCTGGGTATGACAAATATTTACATTCCCTCTATCAAGTAAGCAGGGGAAATGTGGGTTGAAGATCTCTCACCTTGGAAAACCCATTGTCTGAATGTCATTATAAACACCCTGGCGACTCTGTTGTCTAAATCTTAATTGTAAACACTCTGATGACTACACGGTCAAGACATGGAGGAGAAGATAGAAAATATGGAGAGGTTAATAGCCAACTCCTTTTATAGACTGGAAAAATTGGATTTAGAAAGTATAAATTGACAAAACTTCCAGGCTTCTAATCCATGTTTAAATCCCCAATAAAGAAGGCCTCCCCTACAGATATTGCATGGGGAGAAGAAAGAACAGCAAGATCACAGTCATCCTCCACTATATATAGAAGATGATCCGGAGAAATAGACACGAGATGAAAATAAATTTCAAGGGAACTTATATTCCTTTTTCTCCGATAAAGAAAAAGAACTCAGAGAATATGAAGAGGAGGAGGAGGAAATTGATGCAATGTTGAAGGATGACGAGATTCGTGATTACTGTAAACAATTCATTGATCGCATGCAGGCTCAACTACATAAGAAATACTATCTCAGGTCATCAAAAAAGAGATCATGAGGGAAATATCAAAATGAAGGTACTCCTTCCCCAAAGCCTCCTAAGATAACTGATAAGGGAAAGGGACCTTTAGATCCCAACTGCCTTATGCCTAAAGCCCTTAAAGAAGAGATGTCAGCCTTCCCCTCCAGGCCCATCTCGGATAAAGAAAAAGAGGCAAGTAGTGCCAGTGGTTGCCACAACAAAGAAGATAATGGTAAACAGAATATTCAAGAAAATGAGGCAGTTGTGGTTTTTTCTCATCAGGTCCATGATCCAATAGCCGAATACATGGCATATTTCTTTGGCCTACAACAATATTCCTCAATTCCAAGCCCAATTATAAGGTTCATGGAGGATAATAAAAGAGTTGAGCATCAGCAATCAAGTCAAGGGAACATATCAAATTTTTTGTCATAAATTTTTCAAGGTGCATACTTGTTTTGATTTTTGAATTCCAGCAGCATGGAGGCATTAGGTCCAACACCCAAATGCTTACCTAGTACCATTGTAGGGTTGAACTCACTTAGTTGAATTTATTCCCAATACATAAGTAGGAGTTGTATATAAATAAGCTCATTAGCTGAGCATTTATTTTCCAGTTGTTAGAATTTACTTTTATGCATTTTAGTAGTGTTATTGCTCAGGTTGTCCCTAGGCTCCTTTTAGGGATACGGCCGAGGTAACCACAAACCAATCTTCTGATTGCAGGTTCTAGCCCACCTGCAATCGAAGAGGGCTCTCTCCTT
>APFE031528342.1:0-66252 GCA_000404065.3 Pinus taeda
ATTATTCTAGACAAACATGTTCTTCATATTTCTAGGTTTTTAAGTCAAAGAGTCAAAGTCTTATTTGGACATATTGTAAAAGAAAAAGAAAAAGATATTTTAAATATGTAATTTTGGGTCAAAGCCCCCTTTAGATTCCAAGTTGGCCTCCCTATCAAGTCGACCCTACCCCAACGAACATGTCTATTCACACCCCTCTGAACAATATAAATAGGGGAAAGATGGAACTCATTTGGATACACACACTTGATGAAGCATGGCCTAAAATATCGCAAAGAGGGCAGAAAAGAGGTGGATGGTAGAAGTTTGAAAGAGATACTTTCTTCTTGAGATATAATTTGTGGAAGTTTTGTCTTGGTACATCTCTTGTTGTTGGTTTCATGGTGATGGATTTGCTGGAAAGAAGAAGGCTTGACTTGGCATCTAGAGGTGGAAGTTTTTTGTGGGTATGGGTCTTGGATATCTCATTTGGTCTGATTCTATAAGAAGATATTTTTTCTGGGTTTTACCCTTGGAGGGGTTTTTCCCTAGCTTAGAGGCTATATCTCATGTTCTTTTTTTCTTGTAATCTTCATGTTTATGTTCTTATAATTGTTTGATGAAAAAAAACATAATTAAATAAATAAAAATCCAACAAATCTCATAAACTGTTATCAAGAAAAAGAAATTTTAATTTAATCATAAAGCCTCCCTATTTTCCAATGCTAATTTAATGAAATATTTTTGGCCACGCAAAATCTCTAAAAGTTAACATTTTTATTAAACCCTAATTTTTTTGCTTTTCTATTAATAGTTCTTCAAAAATTTAAATAAAAAAATATTTTATCATTCATTCATTGGCTTTCTGTTTGTCCAATTCATCTGCTCTTAGATCTTTCAAGATGCGAGCTCAGTGTGTCCACCATTTTGCTAAAATGTCAGATTTTGTGGGTGTCGGACGAGTTAGCTTTTTTTATCTCTACATCAACTAATTTTTTTAAAATAAAATGCATAACCCAAAAAACAACCAAAAACCACAGTTTATGCTTCCTTCTCCACACGATCTTATTAATGGAGCTCATGACAAGGTCTCGAAACCCTGATTCGAGCTCTTATGATTTTGTTCTAATTTAATAAATGGAAAAAAATAAATCTATAACTGAGTGCTTATGTAAAATTAGGTGATAAAATATAATGCAGTGCCCATCAAAGTGTAATGAAGAGTCGTTATCCCTTCCATTGAACTATCTAGTTGTTCAAGAAATAAGGGCATTAGTTCGAATGAAGAATAAAATTGGTACTCCACTTGTAATATAACAACTAGTAGACTATATGTATTTATCCTAATTAATTTATTAATAATTTCAATCATCAAGGAGGTGATGGTTTTGATTGAGAATAAAGAATTGTACCTTGTAATCCATTATTAATAATAACAATTATGTCAAAATTGTTGAAACACACAGCATATCACTCAAATTTTCACATCGATTATCAGAGTCTATGCTAATTCCACCCTTAAGGAGGAAGTTACCTGTAATATCAAAAGAAAATGGTAACAATTAATACAAATATCAATCACGATCACTGTAAATTTATGAATGAAACCTAGTTGATTGATATCTAACTAAAAATTAAGACCAGTCGTTCGATACCTCTTCAGTTTTGAAAATTATCAGTGGTTCGTTAGCTTTGGGGATAAGTACCAATTAATGAAAATAAATGGTATAAGAGAAATCAATAATATACCGAATTTTAATGTAACAATGTAACAATTATCAATATTAATGTGACATTTTTAGATTAATGTAACGTACATACATTTTATTTATGGTTGACCATAGTTAAACTTAGTCAACCATGATAACCATTGTCAATCATGTTTAACTGAGGTTATCCATGGTCTACCTTAACGAATATGGTCGACCCTCTTCAATTGTGGTCAACCCCATCAACCTACTTCAACCATTGATGTAACCATTTTTGTAACATTAATGTAACACTAGCATTGACATTAACGTAACATCAACAATGGTCAACCATGGTCAACGTTAATATAACAATACTATGGTTGACCATGGTCAACCATGGTCATGACACAACCACATTAGCAAATGCGTTTTATATAAACCAAACAACCTCATATTAAATGACGTTGATATAATGGGTCAACAATGTTCACCATAATAGATCACAATACAACATAGACAACCATGTTTAAAAATTGACATCGGAATATGACAAATCAATATCAACATTACAATGTATCAAACAAAAGACAATATGGCAATCTAATACACAAAATTTGGCATCACAATGCGCTGAACAAAAATTGACATCACATGTGTTGAGAAAAAACATCATGTCACATTCTGATGAACAAAAATCAACGTTGCTATATGATGAATAAAAAAATCAATGTCACAATACGAGAAACAAAAAATCTAGGTCACGTTGTCACGAACAAATAATAATCTTACAACACAATGACATAGTAAGCCTTTATGGTCAATGTTTAAATACTCAACCATGGTCAAATTTAGTAAATCATAGTTAATGATATTTAACTATAGTTGACTATGGTTGACCATATTCAACCTTGATCAACGATAGTCAACCATACTCAACCTTTATCAATGTTTAAAAATATTTAAAAATATCAATATTAATAAGGTTCTATAAGGTTTTAATAATACAATATTACATTTAATAGGTTTCATAATAAGATTTACATTGCATGTGTTGAAAAAAATTGACATTGCATGTGCTGAGCCAAAATATCATGTTGCATAGTGATGAAAAAAACTCAGCGTCGTAAAACGCTGAATAAAAAAATCACCATCACAATATGATAAACAAACAATATACTTCACAATGTCACAAACAAATAACAATGTTACATTGTGATTCCATAGTCAACATTTGTAGTTAACCTTTATGGTCAATGTTTAAATAGTCAAGCATAGTTAAATTTAGTCAATGATAGTTGACCATAGTCAACCTTGGTCCTCAATATCACTTAGTCATAATCAATATTTAAAATTGTTTAATAATATCAATAAGGTTTATTAATAAAATTAAAATTAAGGTTTATTAATAAGGTTCAATAAGGTTTTATTAATATGATATTATATTTAATAAGTTTCGTAATAAGATTTACATTGCATGTTTTGAGCGAAAAATTCATGTCACAATTGTGATGAACAAAACTCAATGTAGTAATATAACAAATAAAGGAATCAATGTAGCAATATGACAAAAACATAATCTATGTCGCAAGTGACAAACAAAAATCAACATAACAATATGATGAATTGAAATCAACATCACAATGTAACAAATAGAAAAATGATGTCGCGCTGTAATGAACAAATAACAATGTGACAACATAGTCATACATAGTCAACTTTTGTCATTAACTTTTATAATAAATGTTTAAATATCAATCATGATCAAACTTAGTCAACCATAGTCAAGGATATTCAACTTTGTGTACCTATAGTCATCCTCATTCAACCTTAGTCAATCATATTCGACTATAGTCAACCATGGTTGACCATAATAAATCATAGTCAACCTTACTTGGTCATAATTAAGCTTTAAAATTGTTTAATAATATTAATATTAATAAGGTTAAAAAAAGTTTATTAATAACATTAACACTAAGGTTTATTAATAAGGTCTTATTAATATGATATTATTTTTAATAAGGTTCCACAATAAGATTTAATTTTCCAAATGATTAATAAAAATATGAATATTATTAATATTTAAATTTAATAAGTTTTATGGCATGTTTAATATTTAAGTGTTTTTAATATTTAATTTTTAATATAACTCTCAAAATGTGACTATATTCAACTATGGTTAAAGCAACTTGACTATGGTTAACCATGGTCTCCATGGTAATCCATGGTTAACATAGTCTAACATGGTCAAAGATTGTCAAGATGGTCAAACATTGGTACTTATTATCACCCATACACCAGCTTAGTTAGTCATTGTCAACCATTGGCAACCTTGGTCAACCATGATCAACCATGTCATATCTGGTCAACCATAGTCAACCTAGAACAACCATTCTCTAGCCACTCCTAATGGCCAATCATGTTTAGACATGGTTAGAATGGTCAAACATGATCAACCAGAGTCTCTACGGATGAACACAGTCAACAATTGTCAACATGTCTATCATAGAAAAGTATGGTCAACCATGGAAAAATCATAAAAAAGTATGGTGAAACATGGTCACCATAATCAACCATGGCCACCATGATCATTGATGGACATCCATGATCAACTACTTTATTAAGCATATTCAACATGGTCAACTATATTCCTCTATTGGTAAACATTGCCAACCATGGTCAACCATGTTAACCCATAGTCAACCATACTCGACCAGAGTAATCCATGTTCTTATAGGCTTATCTATAGTTGAACAAGCTAATGATGGTCTAACATGGACAAGAAGTTCAATTGTAGTAAACTAGATCAACAATGGTCAACCATGGTTAATATGATCATTAATGGTCAAGCATAGTTAACCATAATTGATCATTGTCAATGCTAGTCACCAATGACCTACCATGATCACCTATGATCAATCCTCATCAACTCTTGGTCAACCATGGTCAATCCTCATCAACTTTGTCAACCATGGTTAGTCATCGTCAACCATGATTGCTCCCCTTGAGCCACTGCCAAACATGGTCATCCATAGTCAACAAGGGTCCACTTTAAGCAACCTTGCTCAACCATGTGTTCACCATAGTCAACCAAATTAAATCACAATCAACCTTAGTTAGCAATAATCAACCATCATACACCATAGATACCCTGGAAAGCCCTGGTCAACTGAGGTCAAATATGCTCTAGCGATTTTAATGAATATGGTTGACCATGGTCTACTATGGTCAACTATAGTCAACCATTTTTGTAAATGTGGTTAACCAAATCATGGTCAACCATTTTTGTAACTTTAATGTAACATCAATCATTTTCAATCATGGTTGAAAATGGTTTACAGTGGTCGACATTAATGTGATAATGTAATAGCTAACAACATTAATTTTACATTGCTAGATTAATGTAATGTAAATACATTATGACATTTATGGTTGACCATGGTCAAAATCAATCAACCATGTTCACCCACCATGAACATTCTTCATCTTTGATCAACTTTATCACCCATGGTAAACCAAGGTCAGCCATAATCTTCCCCTTAACCCGTGTAATCAAAGGTCAACCATTGTGACTAGGGTCAACCATATTGATCATTGTCAATCATGGTAAATTGAGGTCAACCATGGTAATCACTTTCAGCCATGTTTAACTGGGGTCAACCATGGTCGATGCTCTTTAACCATGATCAACTTCATCAATTACAGTCAATCGCATCAACCTAGTTAAATAATTAATTTAACTATTTTTATAACTTAAGTATTGGGGATTTTCGCAGTGCATTATATTAGATATCATTTTTTGGGATTCAACTGCGTTAAGTAAGTCATTCATCTATGAGTATTTCCATGAGAGGTAGTCATAACTAACTAATTTCTCATGATTTTTGAATAGTCCACTTAGCGCTTATTGCATTGGGGTGATGCTCACAGGGGTGAAGAAGTGGGATTGAAACTAGTGAAATATATCACATAGCGCAAATTATCACTTCCAGGGCTTGCACTCACTAACCAAGATTTCCCGGGAGGTCACCCATCCCAGATCGCCTATAGCTCAAGCGCACTTAAGTGGGCTTGATTGCGAGAAAAACTCCACAATTGAATTCAAAATATGAAGTTCACTGTTTTATTTCAAAATGTGATGACAGATTGAGATAATTCCCTGTCTCTATAAACTTATTTTTTCACCCAAAACTTTTTAATCAAAAAAATATTATAACAAAGAATTTTAGCCAATCCAAGATTTTTTTTTGGTTGAAACCTATTTTTTTCCTAAAAGTTTTTCATAAAAAAATTTATGATAACAGAGAATTTCGGCAAATCGTTGAAACCTATTTTTTCGCCCAAAAATTCTTCAGCGAAAAAACTAAACTATTATGCAGAGAATTTTGGCAAATCCAAGATTTTGCTGACTTTTCACTGAACCATCAAAATTCTCAAATTTTTCTACGGATGAAAAATGAGATTACAAATCAAATAAAATGATTTTAGTATTTTAAAAAACCAAAGATTTAAAAACCATAGATCAGAGAAACAAGCAAAGTAAAGGTTAAACGATATTCTATTGTAAAGATATGAGTTATTTAATTTGTGAGGAAGATGTTTATGTAGCAAAGTCATGCCCCTTTACATAAATGGAATCTAATCCACATAAATGAATCATGGCGGTTGTTCATGAGTGACAGCGAAAAATGTGGTATTTGCTTTCATAAGAATTATTGATGAGAAAGCATGAAAGAGACAACGTACAAAATTATTCCACAGAAAAGAGAATTATTTTGGTATTTATTGATTGGAAAGCATGAAAGAGACAACGTAAATATCCACAGAAATAGAGAATACTTAGTATTTATTGTGTAAAGATTAATAGATTTAGAAAGTGAAACGATTATTTATGTAATTTTTTAATACAATTAAATAATTCATAAATATTTTTATAGGTTTTTTTTTAATTTTAATTTAATAAATAAAATTTCAATTTTGATAAAAAAACTACACCTTACACTATATATATATATATAAAGAGAATAAGTCATTATTCATTGCTGTTCACCGACGCGTTTGTATAAAAAGTTGCGGCAACTTTTCCATGAAAAATGATTACAACAAACAGTTTTTGGAATTTGCATATCTACACGAAAAGCAAACGATTTCAACGAACCATCAAACTGATGTTGACTAAACGCTAACAAATGGGTCCACGCTAGACTTGACTTGACTTTACCGAGTGCAGATTGGAGGACTAAAAGTAATGGTGGTAATGAATCTGAGATGTAAAGGGGCAAGGAGAGCATTAAAATTAAATATAATCATAACATAAGACATTGTGGGAATTTAAAATTTATAACACATTGTGGAAGTTTAAAATTTATAAAAGATTATGAAGAGAGATCCTGAAGTATAACATCCGTTATTGTAATTACATTATAGTCATTCTCTTTGGAAAGCAGTAAAATAATCATTTTTGTTATTAGAAATTTCGATCTTGTGATCTGGAATTAAAGATTTGGTGTTGCAATATTCTTGTCTTTCTCACTTATGGAATTTTTAATATTAATTTTTTTAAATATTTAAATTGAGATGTTTATGATTATCGAATATGTTTAATTTTTATATATAATTTTTTTTAAGATAATAAAATAAAATAATAATTTCGAAAACTTTCTATAAAAATAATAATTATAAATAACAAATAATATCGTTAATTTTCAAATTTACTAATACAAAATTAAAGATAATTATTTAAGTAACAGATAAATTAATTTATATTTGGGTAGGCAGTATCCTTAAATCTGTTTATGCTTGGCTAAGAGCTCAACATGTTAACAACCCAAGATCGAGAGGCATCTGATAGGAGCGAAAGCATGCCCTTAAGGACTCATGGTTTTGTGGTTTTCCTTGAATAAAGCTAATAAGTCAGCTTGCATTTATGAATAGCAACAAAAAATAGTAGTTGTTCTCACTGCTAATTTAATAAATAAATTATAATAAATTTTTCCACTATAGAAAAACACTTCAACTTTTATATTTATTATTATTAACATATTTATTTTTCCACATTTGTTTATTTTTCATAATTACTTAATTTTACATTTTATAAAATCAATAATAAATATGAAATAACAAATAACCTCAAAAACATCCTTCACACATAACTAACGAGCAAAAGAATTATGAACTATAATTCAAAACAGAGTTGTCCCTATGCACTGTGGTCAGAGGCAGCAGTTGGGGAGTTTACTCTCACTATAACATTGATTATATTTCATTTAGAAACACAAAAATTAAGGTACACAAATCATAGGAGTGACTGCTATTCTTTTAATCATATAAATTTGATTTTTACAATGATTCTGGTTAGGGGTACAATTTTTTTTTTTTACGCAATAATTCTGATGTAGGTACATTTTTGAGAAGTATTTAAACTTTTTTATTAAAAATTGGCTCAAAATAACTACACATATTCTAAATTCGACTTTTCTCAAAATATTACTTAATTAAAACTCAATTTACTTGACCCAATTAACTGAATCTTCAAATTGAAAAAACTCTCACATACTAAAATAATTACAATTTCGAACACTTCCGACTTTCAAACTTTCTCAATTTCCTCTGCCTGACATTCATTTGTGTTAACAGTGTACTTTGCTATCATTCTCTTCGACAAGCCTGATCATGCCCATAAGTTTCTCCAGGTATGCATTTTATAATACCAACAGGTTCTATTAGTGCCTATCGAAGTCCATGGGTCACAAATTAAGTGGCTGTGCTAATATATTTATACATTACACCATGGCCTTGATATTTGTGGCTGTGAAGTCTTTTTATAGAGTTAATCGTACGCATGAAATAGATAACTAGTAGAGATAGATAGATTTAAGATATACAGGCAGCTCTTTGTCTTTTTTTCTGTAGTGGACAGAGTAACATTTTATCCAATCCACACACTGCAATTTTAAGAAGATCTATCTTGCTTCACAAAAACCCATTCACAGTTTTAAGAAGTAATATCTTACTTCATAAAAACCCATTCACAATTTTAAGCTATAATATCGCTATTAGACTTAAAAGATACTCATTCACAATTTAATAGATACTCATTCACAATTTAATAGATACTCATTCACAATTTTAAGCAATGATATCCCTAGTAGAGTTAAAAGATGTTAATTTTAACCAAACCCTTACCTCAATCACTCAACACCTTCCATTTGCACTGCATTATATAGGGTGTGAATTTTGATTGCATGGTTATGCATCTGAGGGAGTGACCATGCCACCGCTACATTAAAGATCCTTTCATTTATGTGGTTGCAGGCATGACCCCCTAACCTCCTCCTCTTCTTGAGATTAATCCCCATCGGGGGATTTTGTGTTTCTATTTGGGAAAATCTAATAGAGATATTTAAAAAAATACATAATTTCTCATTACTCTGTGCAAGTCTAGAGGATGAGCTTTGAGTTATTTACTTCCCTAACACTCACACTTTGAAGGCATTTTCTCATGCATAATTATATTTAGAATAGTGATGGATCTAAGGAAAATAGACCTTCGCGCCATAGGTTCTATTAGCATCATATGTCCCATACCCATTTCATTAGGATTTTCTGGGTTCAATAATTTATACAAGGTTTTGTATCTATGTTGAAAAATATTATATTATTGAGTCTATGTTGAAAAAATATTATATTATTGAGTCTGACTAATTAATATTAAACTTCGTGTAGGAAAGGAGCACAACCATACAAGAAGTAATCCAATATTTTGATGTGGAGAATTTGGAAGAACCTCATCTGATATTAGGTAGAGAAGATGAAAGAAAATAAAGGGGATGGGCACTTTCTTAGCTGGGTATAAAGGAAAACATTAAAAGACAATTATTATCACTTAAATGTCTAGTTGAAGGCTGATGTAATAATTGAGAGCTAAATTGGACCCATTATAGTAAACCCTAAATCCTCTCTCAATAGTGTTAAATGAGTTTGGAGGCAAGAACAATAATTTAGCTAGACACTAAGAGAAACATGGTGTCATTGAGTAGATTATGATTTCCATCTATATTGTAATTACAATCATTATAGTGATTTTGACTATGAGTGTATGCAATCATGGAACATCTGGATGAAATATATTTTGGATTTTTATTTTTTTTAAGGGATATTTGTCTTTTTTATGAAAAGGGTTATTATTTTTTGTAGGATTTCAAAAGGTTGTTAATTTCCATAGGATTTCACAATTTAATTTTATTTCGAAAAAAGATTAAGTGATTGTCTCAGTTGTTGGAGAATGTAACTAAGTTCGGTCTTCATAATTTGTACCATTATGTATTTTATGTAACAAGAAAAAGAAAAAAAAAGAAAAAATATTATTATTATTATTATTATTCTAGACAAACATGTTCTTCATATTTCTAGGTTTTTAAGTCAAAGAGTCAAAGTCTTATTTGGACATATTGTAAAAGAAAAAGAAAAAGATATTTTAAATATGTAATTTTGGGTCAAAGCCCCCTTTAGATTCCAAGTTGGCCTCCCTATCAAGTCGACCCTACCCCAACGAACATGTCTATTCACACCCCTCTGAACAATATAAATAGGGGAAAGATGGAACTCATTTGGATACACACACTTGATGAAGCATGGCCTAAAATATCGCAAAGAGGGCAGAAAAGAGGTGGATGGTAGAAGTTTGAAAGAGATACTTTCTTCTTGAGATATAATTTGTGGAAGTTTTGTCTTGGTACATCTCTTGTTGTTGGTTTCATGGTGATGGATTTGCTGGAAAGAAGAAGGCTTGACTTGGCATCTAGAGGTGGAAGTTTTTTGTGGGTATGGGTCTTGGATATCTCATTTGGTCTGATTCTATAAGAAGATATTTTTTCTGGGTTTTACCCTTGGAGGGGTTTTTCCCTAGCTTAGAGGCTATATCTCATGTTCTTTTTTTCTTGTAATCTTCATGTTTATGTTCTTATAATTGTTTGATGAAAAAAAACATAATTAAATAAATAAAAATCCAACAAATCTCATAAACTGTTATCAAGAAAAAGAAATTTTAATTTAATCATAAAGCCTCCCTATTTTCCAATGCTAATTTAATGAAATATTTTTGGCCACGCAAAATCTCTAAAAGTTAACATTTTTATTAAACCCTAATTTTTTTGCTTTTCTATTAATAGTTCTTCAAAAATTCTAAATAAAAAAATATTTTATCATTCATTCATTGGCTTTCTGTTTGTCCAATTCATCTGCTCTTAGATCTTTCAAGATGCGAGCTCAGTGTGTCCACCATTTTGCTAAAATGTCAGATTTTGTGGGTGTCGGACGAGTTAGCTTTTTTTATCTCTACATCAACTAATTTTTTTAAAATAAAATGCATAACCCAAAAAACAACCAAAAACCACAGTTTATGCTTCCTTCTCCACACGATCTTATTAATGGAGCTCATGACAAGGTCTCGAAACCCTGATTCGAGCTCTTATGATTTTGTTCTAATTTAATAAATGGAAAAAAATAAATCTATAACTGAGTGCTTATGTAAAATTAGGTGATAAAATATAATGCAGTGCCCATCAAAGTGTAATGAAGAGTCGTTATCCCTTCCATTGAACTATCTAGTTGTTCAAGAAATAAGGGCATTAGTTCGAATGAAGAATAAAATTGGTACTCCACTTGTAATATAACAACTAGTAGACTATATGTATTTATCCTAATTAATTTATTAATAATTTCAATCATCAAGGAGGTGATGGTTTTGATTGAGAATAAAGAATTGTACCTTGTAATCCATTATTAATAATAACAATTATGTCAAAATTGTTGAAACACACAGCATATCACTCAAATTTTCACATCGATTATCAGAGTCTATGCTAATTCCACCCTTAAGGAGGAAGTTACCTGTAATATCAAAAGAAAATGGTAACAATTAATACAAATATCAATCACGATCACTGTAAATTTATGAATGAAACCTAGTTGATTGATATCTAACTAAAAATTAAGACCAGTCGTTCGATACCTCTTCAGTTTTGAAAATTATCAGTGGTTCGTTAGCTTTGGGGATAAGTACCAATTAATGAAAATAAATGGTATAAGAGAAATCAATAATATACCGAATTTTAATGTAACAATGTAACAATTATCAATATTAATGTGACATTTTTAGATTAATGTAACGTACATACATTTTATTTATGGTTGACCATAGTTAAACTTAGTCAACCATGATAACCATTGTCAATCATGTTTAACTGAGGTTATCCATGGTCTACCTTAACGAATATGGTCGACCCTCTTCAATTGTGGTCAACCCCATCAACCTACTTCAACCATTGATGTAACCATTTTTGTAACATTAATGTAACACTAGCATTGACATTAACGTAACATCAACAATGGTCAACCATGGTCAACGTTAATATAACAATACTATGGTTGACCATGGTCAACCATGGTCATGACACAACCACATTAGCAAATGCGTTTTATATAAACCAAACAACCTCATATTAAATGACGTTGATATAATGGGTCAACAATGTTCACCATAATAGATCACAATACAACATAGACAACCATGTTTAAAAATTGACATCGGAATATGACAAATCAATATCAACATTACAATGTATCAAACAAAAGACAATATGGCAATCTAATACACAAAATTTGGCATCACAATGCGCTGAACAAAAATTGACATCACATGTGTTGAGAAAAAACATCATGTCACATTCTGATGAACAAAAATCAACGTTGCTATATGATGAATAAAAAAATCAATGTCACAATACGAGAAACAAAAAATCTAGGTCACGTTGTCACGAACAAATAATAATCTTACAACACAATGACATAGTAAGCCTTTATGGTCAATGTTTAAATACTCAACCATGGTCAAATTTAGTAAATCATAGTTAATGATATTTAACTATAGTTGACTATGGTTGACCATATTCAACCTTGATCAACGATAGTCAACCATACTCAACCTTTATCAATGTTTAAAAATATTTAAAAATATCAATATTAATAAGGTTCTATAAGGTTTTAATAATACAATATTACATTTAATAGGTTTCATAATAAGATTTACATTGCATGTGTTGAAAAAAATTGACATTGCATGTGCTGAGCCAAAATATCATGTTGCATAGTGATGAAAAAAACTCAGCGTCGTAAAACGCTGAATAAAAAAATCACCATCACAATATGATAAACAAACAATATACTTCACAATGTCACAAACAAATAACAATGTTACATTGTGATTCCATAGTCAACATTTGTAGTTAACCTTTATGGTCAATGTTTAAATAGTCAAGCATAGTTAAATTTAGTCAATGATAGTTGACCATAGTCAACCTTGGTCCTCAATATCACTTAGTCATAATCAATATTTAAAATTGTTTAATAATATCAATAAGGTTTATTAATAAAATTAAAATTAAGGTTTATTAATAAGGTTCAATAAGGTTTTATTAATATGATATTATATTTAATAAGTTTCATAATAAGATTTACATTGCATGTTTTGAGCGAAAAAATCATGTCACAATTGTGATGAACAAAGCTCAATGTAGTAATATAACAAATAAAGGAATCAATGTAGCAATATGACAAAACATAATCTATGTCGCAAGTGACAAACAAAAATCAACATAACAATATGATGAATTGAAATCAACATCACAATGTAACAAATAGAAAAATGATGTCGCGCTGTAATGAACAAATAACAATGTGACAACATAGTCATACATAGTCAACCTTTGTCATTAACTTTTATAATAAATGTTTAAATATCAATCATTATCAAACTTAGTCAACCATAGTCAAGGATATTCAACTTTGTGTACCTGTAGTCATCCTCATTCAACCTTAGTCAATCATATTCGACTATAGTCAACCATGGTTGACCATAATAAATCATAGTCAACCTTACCTGGTCATAATTAAGCTTTAAAATTGTTTAATAATATTAATATTAATAAGGTTAAAAAAAGTGTATTAATAACATTAACACTAAGGTTTATTAATAAAGTCTTATTAATATGATATTATGTTTAATAAGGTTTCATAATAAGATTTAATTTTCCAAATGATTAATAAAAATATGAATATTATTAATATTTAAATTTAATAAGGTTTATGGCATGTTTAATATTTAAGTGTTTTTAATATTTAATTTTTAATATAACTCTCAAAATGTGACTATATTCAACTATGGTTAAATCAGCTCGACTATGGTTAACCATGGTCTCCATGGTAATCCATGGTTAACATAGTCTAACATGGTCAAAGATTGCCAAGATGGTCAAACATTGGTACTTATTATCACCCATACACCAGCTTAGTTAGTCATTGTCAACCATTGGCAACCTTGGTCAACCTTGGTCAACCATGATCAACCATGTCATATCTGGTCAACCATAGTCAACCTAGAAAAACCATTCTCTAGCCACTCCTAATGGACAATCATGTTTAGACATGGTTAGAATGGTTGAACATGATCAACCAAAGTCTCTACGGATGAACACTGTCAACAATTGTCAACATGTCTATCATAGAAAAGTATGGTCAACCACGGAAAAATCATAAAAAAGTATGGTGAAACATGGTCACGATAATCAACCATGGCCACCATGATCATTGATGGACATCCATGATCAACTACTTTATTAAGCATATTCAACATGGTCAACTATATTCCTCTATTGGTAAACATTGCCAACCATGGTCAACCATGTTAACCCATAGTCAACCATACTCGACCAGAGTAATCCATGTTCTTATGGGCTTATCTATAGTTGAACAAGCTAATGATGGTCTAACATGGACAAGAAGTTCAATTGTAGTAAACTAGATCAACAATGGTCAACCATGGTTAATATGATCATTAATGGTCAAGCATAGTTAACCATAATTGATCATTGTCAATGCTAGTCACCGATGACCTACCATGATCACCTATGATCAATCCTCATCAACTCTTGGTCAACCATGGTCAGTCCTCATCAACCTTGTCAACCATGGTTAGTCATCGTCAACCATGATTGCTCCCCTTCAGCCACTGCCAGACATGGTCATCCATAGTCAACAAGGGTCCACTTTAAGCAACCTTGCTCAACCATGTGTTGACCATACTCAACCAAATTCAATCACAATCAACCTTAGTTAGCAATAATCAACCATCATACACCATAGATACCTTGGAAATCCCTGGTCAACTGAGGTCAAATATGCTCTAGCGATTTTAATGAATATGGTTGACCATGGTCTACTATGGTCAACTATAGTCAACCATTTTTGTAACTTTAATGTAACATCAATCATTTTTAGCGATGGTTGAAAATGGTTTACAGTGGTCGACATTAATGTGATAATGTAATAGCTAACAACATTAATTTTACATTGCTAGATTAATGTAATGAAAATACATTATGATATTTATGGTTGACCATGGTCAAAATCAATCAACCATGCTCATCCACCATGAACATTCTTCATCCTTGATCAACCTTATCACCCATGCTAAACCAAGGTCAAACATAATCTTCCCCTTAACCCGTGTAATCAAATGTCAACCATGGTGACTAGGGTCAACCATATTGATCATTGTCAATCATGGTAAATTGAGGTCAACCATGGTAATCACTTTCAGCCATGTTTAATTGGGGTCAACCATGGTCGATGCTCTTTAACCATGATCAGCTTCATCAATCATAGTGAATCCCATCAACCTAGTTAAATAATTAATTTAACTATTTTTATAACTTAAGTATTGGCGGTTTTCGCAGTGCATTATATTAGATATCATTTTTTGGGATTCAACTTCTTTAAGTAAGTCATTCATCTATGAGTATTTCCATGAGAGGTAGTCATAACTAACTAATTTCTCATGATTTTTGAATAGTCCACTTAGCAATCATTGCATCGGGGTGATGCTCATAGGGGTGAAGAAGTGGGATTGAAACTAGTGAAATATATCACATAGCGCAAATTATCACTTCTAGGGCTTGCACTCAGTAACCAAGATTTCCCGGGAGGTCACCCATCCCAGATTGCCTATAGCTCAAGCGCACTTAAGTGGGCTTGATTGTGAGAAAAACTCCACAATGGAATTCAAAATATGAAGGTCATTGTTTTATTTCAAAATGTGATGACAGATTGAGATAATTCCCTGTCTCTATAAACTTATATTTTCACCCAAAACATTTTAATCAAAAAAATATTATAACAAAGAATTTTAGCAAATCCAAGATTTTTTTGGTTGAAACCTATTTTTTTCCCAAAAGTTTTTCATAAAAAAAAATTATGATAACAGAGAATTTCAGCAAATCGTTGAAACTTATTTTTTCGCCCAAAAGTTCTTCATGGAAAGAACTAAACTATTATGCAGAGAATTTTGGCAAATCCAAGATTTTGCTGACTTTTCACTGAACCATCAAAATTCTCAAATTTTTCTACGGATGAAAAAGGAGATTAGAAATCAAATAAAATGATTTTAGTATTTTAAAAAACCAAAGATTTAAAAACCATAGATCAGAGAAACAAGCAAAGGTTAGAGGAAGATGTTTATGTAGCAAAGTCATGCCCCTTTGCATAAATGGAATCTAATCCACGTAAATGAATCATGGCGGTTGTTCATGAGTGACAGCGAAAAATGTGGTATTTGCTTTCATAAGAATTATTGATGAGAAAGCATGAAATTGACAACCTACAAAATTATTCCACAGAAAAGAGAATTATTTTGGTATTTATCTGTGTAAGATTAAATAGATTTAGAAAGATGAAAGATTTAATTTTTATGTCTAATTTTTTATATGAATAAATATTATTTAAATATTTATATAGGTATTTTTTTAAATTTTAATTTATATAAATAAAATTTCAATTTTGATAAAAGACTACACCTACACCGGTAGATAATATATATAAATATATATAAAAGAATAAGTCATTATTCATTGCTGTTCACCGACGCGTTTGTATAAAAAGTTGCGGCAACTTTTCCATGAAAAATGATTACAACAAACAGTTTTTGGAATTTGCATATCTACACGAAAAGCAAACGATTTCAACGAACCATCAAACTGATGTTGACTAAACGCTAACAAATGGGTCCACGCTAGACTAGACTTGACTTGACCGAGTGCAGATTGGAGGACTAAAAGTGCTTTGTGACTGGTGGTAATGAATCTGAGATTTAAAGGGGCAAGGAGAGCATTAAAATTAAATATAATCATAACATAAGACATTGTGGGAATTTAAAATTTATAACACATTGTGGAAGTTTAAAATTTATAAAAGATTATGAAGAGAGATCCTGAAGTCGTATGTAGTAATAATTTAAAGTGATTGGAGGATAACATCCGTGAGGAGCAGTATTAATAATGGAGAAGTGATTGTAATTACATTATAGCCATTCTCTTTCGAAAGCAGTAAAATAATCATTTTTGTTATTAGAAATTTCGATCTTGTGATCTGGAATTAAAGATTTGGTGTTGCAATATTCTTGTCTTTCTCACTCATGGAATTTTTTATATTAATTTTTTAAATATTTAAATTAAAGGTTTATGATTATCAATATGTTTAATTTTTATATATATTATTTTTTAACTGATATAAAATAAAAATAATAATTTTGTAAAACTTTCTTCAATAAAATAATAATTATATTAAATACATAATATTGTTAGTTTATTTTTCAAATATACTTGATACAAAATTAAATGATAATTATTAATTAACAGATAATATTAATTTTTATATTTTGGGTAGGCAGTATCTTTAAATTTGTTTATGCTTGGCTAAGAGCTCAACATGTTAACAATCCAAGATCTAGACGCATCTGATAGGAGTGAAAGCATGCCCTTAAGGACTCATGGTTTTGTGATTTTCCTTGAATAAAGCTAATAAATCAGCTTGCATTTGTGAATAGTAACAAAAGATAGTAGTTGTTCTCACTGCTAATTTAATAAATAAATTATAATAAATTTTTCCACTGTAAAAAAACACTTCAACTTTTATATTTATGATTATTGAACATATTTATTTTTCCACATTTGTTTATTTTTCATAGTTACTTAATTTTACATTTTATAAAATCAATAATAAATATGAAATAACAAATAACCTCAAAAACATCCTTAGTACATAACTAACCAGCAAAAGAATTATGAACTATAATTCAAAACAGAGTTGTCCCTATGCACTGTGTTCAGAGGCAGCCGTTGGGGAGTTTACTCTCACTATAGCATTGATTATATTTAATTTAGAAACACAAAAATTAAGGTACACAAATCATAGGAGTGACTGCTATTCTTTTAATCATATAAATTTGATTTTTACAATGATTCTGGTTAGGGGTACAATTTTTTTTTTTTTACACAATAATTCTGATGTGGGTACATTTTTGAGAAGTATTTAAACTTTTTTTTATTAGAAATTGGCTCAAAGTAACTACACATATTCTAAATTCGGCTTTTCTCAAAATATTACTTAATTAAAACTCAATTTACTTGACCAAATTAACTGAATCTTCAAATTGAAAAAACTCTCACATACTGAAATAATTACAATTTCGAACACTTCCGACTTTCAAACTTTCTCGATTTCCCCTGCCTGACATTCATTTGTGTTAACAGTGTACTTTGCTATCATTCTCTTCGACAAGCCTGATCATGCCCATAAGTCTCTCCAGGTATGCATTTTTATAATACCAACAGGTTCTATTAGTGCCTATCGAAGTCCATGGGTCACAAATTAAGTGGCTGTGCTAATATATTTATACATTACACCATGGCCTTGATATTTGTGGCTGTGAAGTCTTTTTATAGAGTTAATCGTACGCATGAAATAGATAACTAGTGGAGATAGATAGATTTAAGATATACAGGCAGCTCTTTGTCTTTTTTTCTGTAGTGGACAGAGTAACATTTTATCCAATCCACACACTGCAATTTTAAGAAGATCCATCTTGCTTCACAAAAACCCATTCACAGTTTTAAGAAATAATATCTTACTTCATAAAAACCCATTCACAATTTTAAGCTATAATATCGCTATTAGACTTAAAAGATACTCATTCACAATTTTAAGCAATGATATCCCTAGTAGAGTTAAAAGATGTCTTGGGAGAGTATTACAACTGCTAGAGGTGAAGTCTCTCTTCGGAATGCAAATATTAAAATCTTGATAATAAGCTCCAGCTTCCATAACAAATATGACTAGGTAGCCTACATATAAGTTTTTATTCTCAAAAGCCAGGCCAACCAATATCTTGAAAGTATCAAGTTCCAAGAATGTGGTCCAGTCGTTATGTATGGACGTTTCATCCCCACATGTCTTGTATCTAAAAATTATTACACATCTAATTTTTTGGAAGAAAAAGAAAATCAAATTCTAGATAAGACTCTGTAGGTAGGAAAGCTACTCTAATGTGGTCCAGTGGTAAGTATAGACCTTTCATCCCCACGTCTTGTATCTAATTCTAGATAATTCTGGATAAGACTAAGATAAGACTATGTATGTTGGAAAACTCTTACAAACCTGATTTCTTTGGAAGAAAAAAAAAACTTTGTAGAAAAAGTAAAAGATAAAAAAACTACAGTTGTTGTGTCAAGCTCTCATGACATCTTCACATGGACTGCAACATCTCTAGCACTTGTCTCATGGATGGCCGCCGATTTGGTAAGCTGCTTGTACACATTAACCCAACTCGCAACATACACAGCATTTGCTCTCTACAACGACTACTGCCATCTTCACCTACACCTGCGGCTTGTAGAATTCGCCAGTCCAATATTCCCTGCTCCTCCTCTTGCTGCAGAACCACTCCCCACTCCTTCCGCTCTCTGCTCATTATTTGGTTGCGGATCCATCCCACGATGTCAAGACTTATTCCATATTCCATTTCGCCTGTCGCTCTCTTTCCAGTTACAAGCTCCAGAATGACCACCCCAAAGCTGTAGACATCACTCTTTTCGTTCACCTTCATTCCCATGCAGTACTCTGCACATGAATACCAATACCAGTACTTATATTGTTTGATCAATCAATATTACTTATATTACTTGAATTGCATCTAAGAAAACAAACTTGGTTTTTCGGAATAACACACTATACTTTACCTGGAGCAATGTAACCATGAGAACCGGTGAAACCAGAAATTGTCAAGCCATCCCCTCCAGAATTTAACGTATGATGATGAGGTAATATTCTCTTGGCTACACCAAAATCGGCAATCTTGGCTCCAAACTCCGAGTCCAGCAATATATTACTCGATTTCACATCTCTATGCAATATTGGAGGACTACAATCATTATGCAAATAGAACAGCCCACGAGCTACACCAACTATAATCTTTTGTCGCACTGGCCACTCCAATAGTGACATGGATTCTGATCCTCCATGAAGGTACTCGAACAGACTTCCATTTTGTATGTACTCAAATACCAATAACTTGAAATCCGATTCTTCATTTGAGATACAACAAAGCAGCTTTAAGATGTTGGCATGTCTGATCAAACCCAGGATCTCAACCTCTGCTTCAGATTCTTTTTTGTTTTTCATAATCTTCTTCACAGCCACCTCCTGCCCATTCTGGAGAGTGACCTTGTACACTTTTCCAGATCCTCCGGACCCAATCACATTCTCCTTTGTCAAGTGCTGGAGGATGCGTGCCTCGTTCAGCTCCACACCAGAGTGAAAATATGTCACTTCCCATCGCAACGTTGAGATGCTTGGCTTTCCCGCAAATAAAGTTCTCACTCTACTATTGGTAATAAAACACAAAAGCAATATAATTGCCATGGCTAGCATCAGAATTGAGACTAAAATTATAGGCAAATAATGATGTAAATCTCTGTTTTTTGAAGAACATGGTCTTAACCTATACTGGAAAGCCGGATCACCACATAGGTCTGGATTGCCAAGAAAACTATATTTATAGGCCAAACCCTTGAAAATGCCTGGAATTGAGCCTGACAAGTGGTTGTCAGATACATTGAATGTGCCTAACCTCAGTTGCCCCAATTCAGGAGGAATTCCCCCCACAAATAAATTGTTTGACAGGTCTAGAGTGTGTAAATTTGACACAGAGCCTAACCATGCTGGAATTTCCCCCTTTAACCGGTTGTTGGCAAGATTGAGTATAGTAAGCTGTCCCAACGAGATATTCCCTTTTGGAATTTCCCCAGACAGCAAATTGTGATCAAGCTGGATGCAAATGACTGAACGCAAGCGTAAAAGCTCATCAGGAAGAGCCCCCCACAGTCCATTATTGCTTGCACTAAAGTTATCGAGATTCCTCAGCTGCCCGATATTTGGAGGAATAATTCCACTGAACCGATTGTTGGACATCTCTAAACGTTTCAGCTCCTTTGCTCCACCAATCTCTGCGGGAATGTGGCCTTCAAGCATATTTGTATAAATCTTAAATTCTACAAGTATTTGAGAGCTCCATAACGCCAAAGGAACCTCACCACTTAGCTGATTTTGATAGAGATGTGTGTATTGCAGACTGTTGCAAGAGTCTAAGGATTCCAAACTCCCATTGAAATTGTTTGAAAATATAACCAACGCATAAAGACTTCTTCCCTTGCATAGGTTTCTAGGCAGAGGGCCACTGAGATTATTTTCTGAAACATCAAGAAGCGAAAGAAGAGAATGTGTACCCAAATCCTGTGGCAACAACCCAGTAAGCTTATTACTTGAAAGATCCAAGGCTGTCAAGTTAGCAAGCATTCCTATCTGTGCAGGGACAGACCCCGTGAGGCTGTTCTCCCACAAAGCGAGGTTACCCAAATGACTCAGATTTGCAATTGTTTCAGGAATCCTTCCATTCAGCTTATTACTTGAAAAGTCCAAAAGACGCATGCTGCTCAGCTGGCCAATATTGTCCGGTATTTGTCCAGACAGCTGGTTTTGCCATAGTTCGAGTTGTGTCATCTTGTTCAACCTCATCAAACTGGCAGGGATACTACCCCACAAAAGATTCTCAGAAAGATCCAAGCTCTCCAGCTCCGTTAAATTACCCAACGAAGAAGGAATTTTTCCTTCCAGACTGCAGTTTTGCAGCCATAGCTGCAGCAAGTGCGTCAAATTGCCAAGAAAAGCAGGAATTGATCCAGACAAGTGATTACTATTGAGAGACAGTTTCTCCAATTTGGGTAACATGCCGAAGCCTTGAGGAATACCTCCAGAGAAATTGTTATCGTCCAAGTACAAATTGCGCAACTCACCCAATTCATGGATGTGATGCGGCAACTTTCCGCCGAACAGGTTGGATGACAAATCCAATGTCTTCAAATGCTTGCAAGCCAACAATCCATCGGGGAATGGACCTTCGAAGTGGTTGGATGGCAGTCTCAAATCCGTCAGATTTTGAAGGGCGCATATAGCAGAAGTCAAGCGTCCCGTAATGAAAGTGTGGGAGAGATTAACTTTTGTAACGACATTGAATGGAATATTACAAAATACTCCAAACCAACCACACGGAGTTTCATCAGACGAATTCCAGTTGCTCAAAACATTATGTTTGTCAGTCCAATCGCTCTCTTTTATACGAAGGAGTATTTTTCCTTCGTCAGAGATGGCATTGCATTGCAGCACAAGTAGCCAGAGAGTGAACCAGAGGCGGAGAGCTCTCAGCAATTTGGATGGGAAGGACTGTAAGAAGCCTGTGCGAGCCATGGTTGCCGGGTATTTCGGTGAAGTTTGGCTTAGCTTTCCTATATATATATATATGCATGCAACTATAAAATTCTGCCGGCCATTACACGATTATAAAGAAAGGCCCACCTCCGATCCTTGAGCAGGGTCATGATAATTTTCTGTATCCTTCCGATTTAATCTGATGTCTCCAAAGAGAGTCACAAAGGCAAACAACTTACTAACCTATTGACTGGTGTCAACTCAGTGGATGTGTGGGTCCCGATGATACCCGATTTAATCGCCATAAAAACAATGAATCTTGACTGGTCATGACTTAGCACCTATGGGGTTGTAAAGTTATTGAATGACGTTGATTTGTCATTGTCTAAAAATTATGTCCACAAAGACCATTGTGGAAAAGTTGTTTATGTGTGGAAAACGCGTTGACTCATGTTGACATGGTTTTATAAAGTTGTTAATTTATTGACTTGTCATTGTAACAAGTTAATGACACTGCAGAAATTTTCCCATAAAGATATGGTTGGAAAGAAAACAAAGGCACTTGAAGTCATAAGTTACACTGAATCACTGTAATCAAATTTTATGTATTTTAAAAAGATAACGAATAAAATAATTAAAAATATTACTTCTAAAGTTATAATAAGTTAATAGAATTGATGTTTTAGATTTTCCACATCTAAAATTATTATCAATTTAATTATTTAATTTAATTTAATTATAATTAATTTAATAGATTAATTATTTTAAAATATGTTTTTGTGAAGTGATTTAAATTTACTTTATTTTATGATTATAAAAATGGTGACTATTATAGAAAAAATTTTAAATGTTTTAGTGTTTTACCACCGATAGTTTTTAAGAAATCAATGATAAACTTTATCAGGATAAATAATTTTTATAATAATAATTTCAAAATATTTAGTGTTTTGCTCACTCAATTTTTTATAAGAAATAACTTATTAACTTTATCGGGAGGAATGAATTATTATAATAAGATAATCATAAAGTTTTGAGTGTTTAACTCACTCATTGTTTCAAGAAATAATTTATACTTCTTTGATAACTATTCTCTTTATATATAGTTTAATTGTATTACTATAAAAAAGTAAGTTGAAACATACACAACCATACATCATCATCATTCAAAGAGTTATTATGTAGGTGATTTCATTTTTCCAAGTGGGAAACCAAATGTTGTTGAGCACCTACTAATTAAGTAGTTTCTCTAGAATTCATGAAGTTTCGAAAGTTTAAGCATAACTAGAGTATCTATAGCACTACTATAATATCAAAAATTAAAAATAATCGTTTAGTCTCAAGTGTCAGAAGATGTCACTAGTGCTAGATCTCGAGCATTGAGCATTGGAACTTGGAAAATCATGAGAAGCAAGTCCACATTTAAAATGGAGCTAAATGTTGGCCAACCTCTCGTCCATTTTCTCTATAAAGAACCTATGGTTTCGTTGAGTCATTTTACGTCTTCCAGATTGGTAAAAATATTGTATCTTCCAACCTGCGAGTCTATCAAGAACTTGCAAAGGTCTTCATCTGCCAATAAAGGGTTAGGGAAACATAGCAATGCTTACTTCTTCCCTTGTTGTGGCCCGCATAAGGAATCTAAAGAGCTATATCTTCCATAATCTATGAATTTGAAAAGACTTGTCTATCACAAACTACATGAGACTCCATATTTCAAATTTCATTATGGTTATCAGGAAGGATGATAGTATGAAAATTATCAGTAGCCTCTTGGGCTTACAGCTGAGTGCTATTACAAGCTTAGGAGCCATAACCAACCCCCTCCCCCTAACGCCTGCTACGCATGCATTGATGTTGCATGAAAAACAACCAAATATGAACCTCGGGGTATGAATTCAAGCCACACAACTCCATGCCAAAGATTTCGAACTGCCTAATACAAGAACTCTGCAAAGCATAGGTTGAGTGCTGGTTGTAACAAATTGACCTCTAGAGAGGGAGAGAATAACAAATACCCTAGACCAACCACCCCCACTAAATAGAGACCAAGACAAATGCTCAACAATAATACTCAGTCAAGGAGGGGTAAGAAGATAAGCCAACGACATAAGCAAAATCCCCACAGATTGCAAGCCTAGTGGCGAAATTAAGCATAGATATCTAGATGCCCGAACCAAAATTGATTACCCATGGACAGAAATACCATAAAATGTGCGAACTACAACAATTAGCTCTGGACAATGACAAACTTGTGAGCTAGAAATCCATTCAAGCCAAAATAGACAAATATAAGAGCCCCTCGAGAAAATATACATTATTTCTCTAGTAATCTCACAAGCATTCAAAAGAGAATCATGGAAAATATGCAAACCACTTTCAATAGAAGGGAGAACCTAGTTAATGCATACTACGAAGGCTGATACACCTAGAGTTGTGTTGGTACGCCAACCTACTCGTTTTTATTTTCGACAAAAATTAACCCTTCCCCCCCAAAACTTTATTATGTTTCTCGTTATGATTGGGTTTGTATTGGTTTGATTCTTTCATCCCTTTCTTCTAATCATGATTTTTACCTTTATGGAAATAAGCTTGATGGACAAGTTTTATTGATGAGATTATGAACTTCAAGATATCTAAGGGATTTTCTCTTAATAATTGATTTATTTCACTAGCAACAACATCATCAACATTCTTTGAGTTATTACAGATGACTTATGAATGAGCTACAACTTTATACAACATGTCAACTTGACAATGTAAATGGTCGTTACAAAATATTTGATTTTATAGTAGCCCCCTTTGATGCCTATCACATATCGTAAAGTCCTTATAAACAATGTTTCATATTTTGATCAAATTATAGCCCTAATGTACTAGATGGTTTTTCTCCTCATTCTCATTATTATACTTTGGCCCTTCCGAACTCTGGTCATTTTATGATATTATTCTTCGATCCTTACTCATTGTTCCTTGAACATTTGACTTTGAGCACTTTCCACATTTTAGTTTGATGGTTTTTCTTAGAACTTAGATACTTTCTTTAGTATTCTCCAAGTTTCATTGCTTTTAGATGCCTTGCTTGACCATTTCCTTGTTCGATTTAATGAGTCTCAACTTATCTTGATAAAAAAAATATTTAAAAGATTGTAACATATATGTATTTAAAACTATAAATATTGTGTATTTAAAATAAAAAATTTAATGAATCTACTTATTTTTAATCTATATGTACATATTTAAACACATGATATAAAATATAGTTTATATATAATTATAGTTATTTAATTTCATATTATATATAAGTATATAATAAAATGTTACAAATTGAAAATTATTTTCAAACCCAAACTCCAAGTCTAATAAAATATGGTTTATTATATAATATAGTTATTTCTTAATTTCACTATATTTAAGGTACATAAATTATACATTAAAAATATTTTTCAAACCCCAATTAAGCTAAAGCCTAGGCTACGTTTCACCCAGCATTTACCCTGAAAGCCACGCCTCATTTCAATCAAGTTAAGCCTAAGCTAGGCCTACATTTCACCCAACTTAACCTAAAGGCCCACACCCGGTTATATAAAAATATAGTTTACATTGTCACCTAAGTTAAACTAAAGCCCAACCCCAAGTTATATAAAATATAATTTATATATAACATAGTTATTTTAATTTCATATATTGATAGTTTATAAAAATATACATTAAAAATATTTTCAAATTCCAAGTTAAGCCTAAAGCCTAGGCCTACATTTCACCCACATTTCAGCCTAAAGCCCATTTCACCGAAATTAAGCCTAAAGCCTAGACCTACATTTCACCCACATTTCACCCAAGTTAAACTTAAACCTAAAGCCCATTTCACCCAAAATTAAGCCTAAATCCTAGGCCTATATTTCACCCAATTTAAAGTTAAACCTAAAGCCCGTTTCACCGAAATTAAGCATAAAGCCTAGGCCTACATTTCACCCAAGTTAAACTTAAAGTCTAGGCCTACATTTCACCCAAGTTAAACTTAAAGTCTAGGCCTACATTTCACCCAAGTTAAACTTAAAGTCTAGGCCTACATTTCACCGACATTTACTGAAGTTTTTAACACAAGTTAAACGTAAACCTAAGGTCCATTTCACCCAAATTAAGCCTAAAGCCTAGGCCTACATTTCACCCAAGTTAAACTTTAAGGCCTACATTTCACCCAAGTTAAACTTAAAGTCTAGGCCTACATTTCAGCCACATTTACCGAAGTTTTTAGGCCACCAAAGTTTCTAGGCCTACATTTCACCCACATTTACAGAAGTTTTTAGGCCACCGAAGTTAAACCTAAAAGGCAGGCCTACATTTCACCAACATAGCATCAAACTACAAATTCCACTTGGAAGTTAACCACTTTGCTGAAGCCAAAGTTAAACTACAAAGTCCACTTCGAAGTTAACCCCTCTGGCTTCACTTCGAAGTTAACCACTTTGCTGAAGCCAAAGTTAAACTACAAAGTCCACTTCGAAGTTAACCACTTTGGCTTCTTGCTGAGGCCAAAGTTAAACTTAAATTCTAGGCCTACATTTCAGCCACATAATTTCTAGGCCTACATTTCACCCACATTTATGGAATTTTTTAGGCCAGGGAAGTTAAGCCTAAAAGGCAAGCCTACATTTCACCCCTTTGGCTTCACTTCGAAGTTAACCACTTTGTTGAAGCCAAAGTTTAACTACAAAGTCCACTTTGAAGTTAACCACTTTGGCTTCTTGTTGAAGCCAAAGTTAAACTTAAAGTCTAGGCCTACATTTCACCCACATTTATGGAAGTGGCCGTTTTTAGGCCACGGAAGTTAAGCCTAAAAGGCAAGCCTACATTTCACCAACATAGGATCAAACTACAAAGTCCACTTGGAAGTTAACCACTTTCCTGAAGCCAAAGTTGAACTACAAAGTCCACTTTAAAGTTAACCACTCTGGCTTCTTGTTGAAACCACTTTGGCTTCTTGCTAAAGCTAGAGTTAAAATTAAAGTCTAAGCCTACATTTCACCCACATTTACCAAAGTTTTTAGGCCGCCGAAGTTAAGGCCTACATTTCACCCACATTTACTGAAGTTTTTAGGCCACCGAAGTTAAGCCGAAGTTACATTTGACCCACATTTACCTAAGTTTTTAGGCCACAGAAGTTTCTAGGCCTACATTTCACCCACATTTACCAAAGTTTTTAGGCCACCGAAGTTAAGCCATTTCACCAACATAGCATCAAGCTACAAAGTCCACTTCGAAGTTAAGCCTAAAAGGCAAGTGTACATTTCACCAACATAGCTCAAACTACAAAGTCCACTTGGAAGTTAACCACTTTGCTAAAGCCAAAATTGAACTACAAAGTCCACTTTGAAGTTAACCACTTTGGCTTCTTGTTGAAGCCACTTTGGCTTCACTTCAAAGTTAACCACTTTGCTGAAGCCAAAGTTAAACTACAAAGTACAAATTCCACTTCAAAGTTAACCACTTTGGCTTCTTGCTGAAGCCAATGTTAAACTTAAAGTCTAGGCCTAAATTTCACCCACATTTACAGAAGTTTCAAGGCCTACATTTCACCCACGTTTACTGAAGTTTTTAGGCCACCTAAGTTAAGCCGAAGTTACATTTCACCCACATTTATTGAAGTTTTTAGGCCACCTAAGTTAAGCCGAAGTTACATTTGACCCACATTTACCGAAGTTTTTAGGCCACCGAAGTTTCTAGGCCTACATTTCACCCACATTTACCGAATTGTTTAGGCCACCGAAGTTAAGCTATCCACATTTACTGAAGTTTTTAGGCCACCTAAGTTAAGCCGAAGTTACATTTGACCCACATTTATGGAAGTTTTTAGGCCATTAAAGTTTCTAGGCCTACGTTTCTTTCACCTACATTTACGGAAGTTTTTAGGCCACCTAAGTTAAGCCGAAGTTACATTTGACCCACATTTATGGAAGTTTTTAGGCCATTGAAGTTTCTAGGCCTACATTTCTTTCACCTACATTTACGGAAGTTTTTAGGCCACCTAAGTTAAGCCTAAGTTACATTTGACCCACATTTACGGATGTTTTTAGGCCACAGAAGTTAAGCCATTTCACCAACATAGCTTCAAACTACAAAGTCCATTTCGAAGTTAACCACTTTGCCACCTAAGTTAAGCCGAAGTTACATTTGACCCACATTTACGGAAGTTTTTAGGCCACAGAAGTTAAGCCATTTCACCAACATAGCTTCAAACTACAAAGTCCATTTCGAAGTTAACCACTTTGATGAAGCCAAAGCCCACTTAGGCCACCTAAGTTTTAGGCCACAGAAGTTAAGCCATTTCACCAACATAGCTTCAAACTACAAAGTCCATTTTGAAGTTAACCACTTTGATGAAGCCAAAGCCCACTTAGGCCACTTAAGTTAAGCCGAAGTTACATTTGACCCACATTTACGGAAGTTTTTAAGCCACAGAAGTTAAGCCATTTCACCAACATAGCTTCAAACTACAAAGTCCATTTCGAAGTTAACCACTTTGATGAAGCGAAAGCCCACTTTAAAGCTAACCACTATCCTGGAGCCGAAGCCCAGCACACTAAGTGCCAAGCTACGATATGTGTGCACCACACATCAAATAGCCATGAAATTGTTGGGATATAAAAACACCATAAAACGTTTCCACTTGTTGAATGCGGGGATTTTGTCCCCAACATGGATTTTTTTTTTTAACAAAAATCTTAATTAGAACTGATACAGCGCTGTTTTAGGCTGATTGGCGACGAATCTGAGAAATATGAAACAGAGTTTTTAATTAGAGTGACCCCAATTATTTTTCCTCCGGAGATTTTTTTAAATTGATGACTGGTTTGGGAGAAAATCTAGATTTTTTCAAATTGATGAATGGTTTGGGAGAAAATGATTTTTCTGCATGTAATTTTTCAGTGACACCCAGAACACCAAAACCACCCTTTCTTCACAAGGTTTGTTCGATCCTGATCACTATTATCACATTATCATGATCTCATTTAATTAAATAAACAAATCTGGTGGATATTTGATTTTCTTCCGAATTTGGTAATGTAATCAAATACATCTATTTTTGTCATTTTGTTCAACGAAACCTCCGCTATTGCAGAACCCACCCCTACCAAAAAAGGATGAACCAAGCCATTTTTCTCATCTGATTCAGTTGTATGATAGTTTTATCATTTGATATCAGTGAATTTTTAGTCATGGTCTAGTTTTTAATAGACGTTTGGTTGTTTTTGTTGCAGGAATTGACCAAGAATGCAAGGCCAAAATCTGAAATGATACATAAAATTCTGGCTCAGTTTATGATCAAACCAGGGAAAATCTGGTTTGGTCATTTATCCCCGACATGGGATAACGGGAGGTTCGGTCAGGCCTATATAGAAAAAAGAATTGACCGGTTTATCATCAATGCAAGCATCATAGATAAATGGGGTATGCCCAGCTCTGACATTGCAAACGAATTTTCCTCTGATCACCGACCAATTCTTCTCGAATGGAGGGGCATGGATTTTCAGAAGGGTTACTCTTTTAAATTTAACAAAGTTTTCCTGGACGATTCTTCCTTTACTGATTCCATTTCTAAAAAATGGGCGGACCTGCAAGCTTCCAGCACGGCTTATCTTACCACTTTTCGGGAAAAAATCCACGCCCTGAGAGCTACTGCTAAGGAGTGGCAGATTTGGAGTTCAAAAAAGGATAAACGAGAGCTCTCTTCCATTCAGAATGACCTAGAAACGCTTATATCATCTTCCTCTCTACGATCCATGTCTTTTGAAAAAAAGAATCTTATCAGGGAGCTGAACAAGAGGAAACAAGATCTGTTGTTAAAGGAGGAGATATCCTGGAGGCTAAAAAGCAGAGCGCTTTGGCTCAAAGAGGGAGACCGAAATACTAAGTTTTTTCATTCCTTTGCAAATGCCAGAAGGTCGAAGAATTCTATTTGGAAGATACTAGATGCCAAGGGAGATCTTCTCTCTTCACAGGATGACATAGCCGCGGAAGCTACTAGTTTCTTCCAACATCAATACAAAAGGTGTCAAAGCTGCATTTCTGATATGATCTGGGCGACGGATTTAGTTCCGGAAATGTTTGATAACAACGCATATGAAAATTTCATTAAGCCTGTCTCGGAGGAGGAGCTTCTTTCTGCTATTAAATCCTTTAAAAAGGATAGAAGTCTGGGCCCTGACGGTTGGCCCATTGAATTTTTCATTCATTTCTATGATATGTTCAAGTCGAGCCTTTTGCGCACGGCGGAAGCTTCGCGTATTTTGGGGAATATTCATAGTGCTCTATCCTCTACGTTCATCGCCTTGATTCCCAAGAAGCAAGGATCTGTTTCTTTCCAGGATTATCGCCCAATCACTTTATGTAACACCTTATTCAAGATTATATCCAAGATCGTAGCGGAAAAGTTAAAGCCTTTGCTCAATCTCTTTATTTCCAGGAACCAACATGCTTTTTTAAGGGACCGAAATATCTGGGACGCTGTTGCAATGACACAAGAGTGCTTATTTTCCATGGAGTCAAATAATACCGAGGCGGCAATCCTCAAGATTGATTTGAAAAAGGCCTATGATTGTGTGGACTGGGGTTTTCTCAGAATACTGCTGGCGAAGGTCGGTCTCAGGTCAAAAGGCATTGAGTGGGTTATGGCATGTGTAGAAAATGTCCACTATTCTGTTATCATTAATGGAATCCCATCCTCTTTTTTCAAAGCCGAGAGAGGGCTCCGCCAGGGATGCCCTCTCTCCCCTCTGCTGTTCATTTTAGTTATGAACACCCTCAGCTTGCAGATAAACAGGGCTGTCGCGGACAAGCAATGCCGACCAGTTAAAATTCGCAAGGACATTTATCTATCCCATAATATGTTTGTAGACGACATTCTTATCTTTGCAATGTTATGCAAACAATCTTGGATCTGCATTAACAGCATTTTACAAAAATTTCAATCGGCATCGGGGATCCTCATTAATATGGATAAATCAAAATTGTTTCATAATGGAACAAATGAGGAACTCATATTATGGATTGCGAACTTGCTTGGAGTTGGTCTGGATTCTATAAGCAGCGGCATAAAATATCTCAGTTTCAATTTGAAGGCCAAAGGTTATTGGAAACAAGATTGGTCTTGGCTCATTGATCGTTTCTATTGCAGAATTGCGGGATGGGAATGGAGGTTTCTATCACCTGCGGGTAGATTCATTTTGGTACAGGTTGTACTGTCCCAATTGGCGGTCTATTGGGCCCATCTATATCTACTGCCAGTTTCTATCTAAAAAAAAATGTGCTCTCTGGCCGCAAGTTTTTTATGCGGTGGAAAATCCAAGCAGCCAAAAATTCATCTGGTCAAGTTGGAGGACATTTCTAGGCCCCGGAATGAGGGTGGCTGGGGTCTCTTAAACCTGAGATCTTTCGGGAAAGCTCTTATATGCAAATCTCTTCATAGAGGGATTTTTGGAAATGGTCCGTGGAGCAGGCTCATTAACAGGAAATATTTAAAAGGTAAAGGTATAGTTTATTGGTTCAAAAGAAACTCTTTGGGAAAAAGGAGAGGTTCTGCCATTTGGTTGGGCTTCAGGAAGCTTCAACATTTCTTCTTGGCGAATCTGCGATGGAAAATTTTCTCGGGTGCTAGCATCCATATCGGTTTTGACCTTATTTTAAATAGCTCGGTCTCCTTTTTTCCTCTTCCTCTGGTCCATTTTTTCCATGCAAGAGGTATTTTTACTTGGGACAAGTTGATCAAATCTTGGTCTCACTCCTCCCCTGTCTGGAATGACGGAACAAAACTCCACCTGCCTCCCTCCCTTATTCCTCTATGGTCTTCTTTTGCTCAATCCCTCTCGAACATGACAATTCATCGCTCTGGAACCAAAGATGTCTTGGTATGGGCCCTCCCTTCTAAGCCTTTACCCATCAGTGTCAAACACATTTATGCTGCTTTATCAACGCAAACTGCTTTTTCCTCCCTCATGGTCTTCCCGATGCCGCTATGGAAAGTCACTTGCCCGCTTAAAATGGTACTTTTCATGTGGTTAGTCTTCTGCAACAGGAATCTTACATGGGAAGTGCTACAACAGAAGGGATGGATGGGTCCGGGTCGCTATTCCATGTGCCAAAAGGATACGGAATCAAACCTCCATATGTTTTTCCAATGTCCAATCTCCTGTTTGATCTGGTATGATCTCTCCATATCTTATGGGTTTCCTTACCTCTCATTTTCTTCTGTACAGGACGGAATCAGGTGGTGGAGCAGACAATCTGTCTCTCGGCGTTCTCTCTTTGTTCATACTTGCTGGCTCCTTTGGACGTGGAGAAATGCTGCCATTTTCCAAAATTCCAGGAAGCCTGTGTCTGCTCTCTTGTGCTACATTAAAGCTTTTCATGATATCTAAGTCTTTTGGCTCCTCGGTCGTTCCATTGCTACTCTTATGGACATCAGGGTTTCTATGTTTGGTTATTATCCAATTTTTCTCTTCTCTCGGGGTCAACCCATGTTATGGTTTTTTGTGGGTATTCTGATTTATTATGAAAATTATGGACCATGCTGATCAATGGGGCCTTGAGGAACATGTTTCTTCCCGCCTCTCTCCTGGCCGGTTATGAATCTCTTCTAGACTCGCCTATCTGTATCTGCCTTATGTAGTTGTTTTATATTATCTTAATATAGAAAAATCATGATTTTTTCTTCTGAAAAAAAAAAAAAAAATCAGGGAAAATCTAGAGAATATGGAACATGGTTTTTTCTTAGAAAGGGCCCAATTAATTCACAAGAAAAAAAATTTACAATATGATACGTCGTTTGGGATATCTGCTCGGTCCTTCTGGAGCCATTTTTTGACCTACACGACCCTAGTTTAAATCTTTGGTATAGAATTTGTTACGAGAAATTCATTAACTTTTATTTGTTTTAAATAAAATAATATCTATTTAATTAATTAAATTAAAATAGTTTTGTTTAGTTTTTTAAATAATACTTATTCATTGGTGGTATAATTTGTTTTATCTTAAATATAATATGTTATCTATTATTTTTACGTTTTTTTAGTTTTTAGTTAATTTTAATATAGTTATCTTTTCGTTGTAATTCTGGAATTTATTATTTTATTTTATTTTATTTAAGTTAAGTTTAGTTTTAGGTTAGATTTAGATTCATTTTAGGATTTTATTTTGGTTTTATTTGTAGTTTTAAAAGATCTTCTAAATGATATGTAGTCTAATAAGTCTTGTGGTTTTGATGGAAAGTAAAAAAAATCGGAGATTTGACAGAGATTTGACATCCTGAAGATACAGAGGAAAATCAAATCCAAAGAATGAATATAAACTCTCTCAAGTTTATAAAAGACATAAACTAGAGGGGGCGAGGGTTGGTAGTGATAGTAAGGAGGATCAATCTTTAGTGTAGAGTGTGCACCCGTAAGGAGAAAGGGAATGTTGCATATGTAATGAATGTGTATATTGTAAGCAAGTGTTATTATGATTTTATTCGATTAATATAAGTTTATAACTTTTGTTTTGATGGTCATTTTATTGTTTCCTTCTTTAAGCTTTTTGTAGTTTTATCTCTGGAAGTTTCAGGAAGATTGCTTACATTTGTCTTGTGATTTCATTTTGTGGACATATAGTAGGCAATTTTACATTTCCTTTGGATATGTCTTTGTGATTTGATTGTGGGATTTTGATTGTAAATAATTTCATTTTATTTAAATTGAATTGGTAATTAAATTGTAATTATTTCTGATGTGTTATCTCATTTCATGGTTTATTGATTGATTTGATTCATGAGTAGAACAATGAAATATCTTTTAAACTTCAAAGGTTATTGTAGGTCTCCTTATCTTAGGCTAAAACTAACAGTAGGTTCATATGATGAAATTTCTTGATACATCAATATATAAACAAATCTAGCTTGATCTGATTTCATTTATAGAAGTTGAAGGTTTGCATTGCTGTGGTTTTTTTCATCTTCCCTTTAACATCGTGAATTATTATCATTTTAAACTAGTTATTGCATCTTTAGTTAGAATCCTTATTATTCTTCATTCTTTATATAAAACGAAACATGCATTCATAGACTTTCTAGTTACATGAGTTTCTGGCCATGTTGTTCTTTGTATATAATGTACATATACATTAGTTGTAGTAGCAACATGTAGTGTTTAATTAGATTTGCATTTTCTTTATATATATTATTGCATTTATATAGGATAATTGTTTAATTTCCCTTGTCTTTTTCTTTCATGAGAGGAAGAGGAAAAAGGCTAATAGATTCTATAAACCCATCAGGGGTGACTAAACCAAACGACTTGGGTTGTGTGAAAATCCTCAGTCCAAGTAACTTCCTTCATGTTGACTAGGGTGTATAAAACTTGGGTCAACATAACTGCACTAGAAGGAGGGCCTAAGGAAAATTTAATTGAGTAGATCATTAAAGCCTTAGCCTCTGTTATTTCAGATTTATTTTTCTTCCTTTTAGTGTCATTGTAAAAAAAACTTGACTGATAAGTGTCCTCACGCAATCTTAGTTTTCAAATGTTTTTATCTACCTATGGCTTATTTCCCAACTTCTATTTTGGAGCAGGCTTTTAGTTCATGATAGCCTACTAAGAGCATTTCCAAAAGGACAATTAACCATTTGTGAAAGGTAAGATTCGGCAATGGGGATGATTCTATTTATGATCTTGCACATCTTCATCATTTCTGGTTTAAATGTAAATCTTTTGGAGATTGTACTAACGATGAGTTATGTGTGTTGTTTACTCTTATGTTGTAGGGGAGAATCAAAAATTGGTTCAAAGCATTTCCACATAAGTCTACCCATTCATGAAACCGATTTATTGAAATATTTTTAAATTCTCATCAAGTTTATGATTATGATTCATTATGTCCAGAAATTAATAGTTTATCTATGTATGAAAGTGAACCATTACAATAATTTTCTTCTAGATTTCTTGTACTTTGCTGGAAGTTTCATTTAAAATATTTACCCCCTAGGCACAAACTAATATTGTGGTTTCTTAATTTTGGTCTTTCTCGTAAGAAACAAAATAATGAAAAGAACATATATGATGAGCCAATGGTTAATACTAGTATTGTTTTGGAATATTTAGTGTCAACTGGTGAATCCTAAATCCCTTCACAATCACATATAACTAGAATTGGTTTTCCACATCCTAAACAATCTAAAATTAATTTAGATTGTGAATCTAAATTGGAAACTATTTCTGAAATATCTTTGGAGGTAGATTGTAAAGAGAAAAGCTCAACGAAGTTTAATCTTGTAGAAAATATGGATTGAACCATTGATCATGTTTATGATGCTTATTCCTTAGATGATAATATAGAACTAGTCCCTACTATTATAGTAGAAGATTTGTCTATTAGCTAAAGTCTAACTGATAATATGATCAAAGATGTTTCACTTTACAAAATTACGTGTACTCTGGTAGTCATTATTTCATGTATTCTAATCTATTTTCTAATCTTGATTCGTGCAGTAATGATTCATCTAATATTCTTCCACAAACTTTTATTTTAACTAGTTCAGATTTAATTGAAGAGGAAAATTATGCAAATCAACACAATGATCTTGATGATGTTTCACTAAATCATGTTCATGAAATCAAGATAGAAAACAATCAACATAGTAAGGAATCTCTTTCATATCCATTTTTCCATAATGATGAGTCTAATTTTTTCATGGTTTGTAGGAGAGGGAAGCTCATTATGATGATTATGATGATAATTTGTTGGATGATGACACATAACTTCTTAAACATAAGTCTAAAATCTCAATTTTATGTTCCTTTAGTGATGATATTTCATCCCCTGGAATTATTTATTGTTTTTCTGTAGGGAGATTAACTAATGATTCAAATTTGTCTCAAAGTGTCTCTTCTATTGATCAAGTTGTGCTTAACAAAAGAATATTGTTTTTATTATAAACAATTATTTGATATTGAAAATCATAATCAATTAATTATTGGTTCTCATCATGATATTAATCACAATATTTTTGTATCAAGTAACAATATCACTTCATCTCAAGTTGCTTATTTCAAAAGATATGCATTTAATGAACAAAATCAAGAAAATGGGACACTTTTTCAACCTAGAATTATCACACTTCCTCATTCTCTTGATGTAATCTATAAAATGGACCCTAATTATAATAACAAAATTATTTTACAAGATTCTATTCATCATGTTTAAGGACCTATTGCATCTCTAAATTTTTTGAAACAATTTTATGTTTGCGCTTATCATGATATGATTGGAAATTGGCTTGAGCAGAGTTATCGAGCAAAGTTCCCACAAAATGGTAAGATTATACTTGTCTTGTTTCTGAATGAATATTTTCGAAGTAAGTATGATTTATTTACTTCTAATTTCATTATGCTCCAATTCTTTTTAGTAATTGGATATTTCTTTATAATTATAGGATTGGAGTTTTTTGAATAACTACACTGGAAATATCATTTCACTTAGCCTTTTGATTTTCAGAATAGCATAGGGTAGATTTAGGAGTAGAGTATCTTTTGTTGATTTTTGTTTTTCCTAGTTGAATAATCGGAGGTATGAACAACATATGCTAGAGATGAGCCATCGTCACGACATTTGTAGGGGAGTATCGTCACGACATTTGTAGGGGAGTTTGCTTAACCTTGATTCTTTCACTTTTTGTACTCTTGTTCACTATGTATAATAAGATTTTTATCCCAAGGTTAACAAACAAGAATACATCTAGTGAAATGATAATTTAAAAGCTTTTCTTTAGTTTTAATGTCTTTCTTTAGTTTTGAGATTAACATCATACTTGCACATTTGCATTTAGTGTTTCTTTTTATGATTTCTTTAATAAAAGGTCAAATCATAAAAACATATCACACAATGTCTATTTTTTTAAAGCCAAATGAATATTTATGAAAATGACAAAATATTAGAAGGAATAAGACGATATGAGCCTGCAAAATTTCATATTGTCCCTATATCCTCATCCTTTTTACTCATTTTTGGCTTGCACTTTGACTAATACATTGTTGGATGTTCATTTGTTTTTTTTCTATTTTCATGTTTTTGTTTACTTTGCTTTTCTTTGATTTCACATTTGTAGGTTTTTTGGTCCTTATTTCCTTGGTTTAAACGAGGATTTCCATTGGCACGATTATTGGGAAATCGATTCATCATCTCCTCCGATATATACATAAATGAAACCTTATCTTTAAGTAAATATTTATTTCGAAGATGTATTTCTTATGTTGTCACTCAACATTTCCTAGTAAGCAATTTTTTTGGTTTTCTAAGCTTATCATTGGACCATACTTAATGTTTGTGCTAATTTTTCCACCATTGTTTAAAAGATGAGACATGTTGGTTTCCTTAAAAAATGAGTTTTTAAAGGTAGCAAGGCTTACTAGTAAATATTAGTCATTTAAAACTTTTTACGCCATCCCTTTCTCTTACGGAGCAAATTTTCCTCCCCATCTATTAAGTAATCCTTTAAAGGTTAGTATTAATCAAAGTTTATTTTAACATACAAAAATTAATTGAAGGATAAGAGGTCTTAGTACGATCCGACCTACCATGATCATGGGTCCTAACGAGAGTGACATTACCGCTACTAGTCACCATGCCAGGGCAATGGATTTTAGTTGAAAAACTAAAGACAAGAACTCTTATAACAAGTCACCTTGTTCACTTTGGTTAGTTTTTGTGCAGATATTTTTCCAGTGATGCTTATAACACCAAAACCATCCTTTCTTCAAGATATTTGTTCGATCCTAATCCACTATTATCACATTATATTAATCTCAGTCAATTGAATGAACAAATTTGATGGATATTTAAATGTCTTCTGAAATTGGCAATGTAATCAGATACATCTATTTTGTGATTTTGTTCAACGAAACCTTTGCTATTACAGAACACGTCCCTACCAGAGAAGGATGATCCAAGCCATTTGTATCCTCTGATTTAGTTGTATGTAGTTTTATCGTTTCATTTCAATGAATTTTTAGTCATGGTCTAGTTTTTAATAGAAATTTCGTTGTTTTTTAAGCATGAATTGACCATGAACTAAAGGAAGAAATTTGAAACAAGACATAAACATCTAGCTTAGTTTCTAACCAAACAGGGTGAATATGAAGAATCCAGAACACGGTTTTTTTTCCTTTAAATAGACCCAATAAAATTACACTCGAAATTTTTGTCGATCTGATGCACCGTTTGGGAGATCTCCTCTGTCATTCAGGAGCCAATTTTTGACCTATACGATTCTATTTTAAATTTTCGGTTCAGAATTTGTTACAAGCAATCGCTAACTTTTATTTGTTTCAAAATAAGATAATTTTATTAAATAATAGAATTAAAATAGTTTTGTTTATTTTTTAATAAACTATTTTTATTTGTTAAAATTTGTTTTATTTTAATATAATATAATATAGATTAATTGTCTTTAGGTTTTATTTAATTTTAATATAGTTATCTTTTGGTTGCAATTCTAGAATTTATTGTTTTGTTTTGTTTTAAGTTTTAGATTATGCTTTATTCTAAGTTTTACATTATATTTTGGTTTTATTTGTAGTTAAAAAAAAATCTTCTAAATGATATCTAGTTTAATATTGTCTTGTGATTTTGAGGGTAAGTAAAAAAATGGGAGATTTGAGATCGTGAAGATATGAAGGCAAATCAAATCTAAAGAATGAAGACAAACTCTCTCAAGCTTATAAATGACAAAATAGAAGGGGGAGGGTTAGTAGTGGTAGTATAGGGCACAAATATGTAATTGGTAGAATAGGAACGAGGATCAATATTTAGTTTAATGGTGCACCCATCAGGAGAAAGGAAATGATTCATATGTAATGACCATTGAGACTCTTTGTAATCAAATGTTATTTTAATTTTATTAGATTAATATAAACTTATAAATTTTTCTTCCATGGTAGTTTTAATATTGCTTCTTTAAGCTTTTGTAGTTTTATCTCTGAAATTTTCTGGAAGGTTGCTTACATTTGTTCAGTGATTTGATTATGTGGACATATAGTAGGCAACTTCACATTTCCTTTGGATATTTTTAATTCAATTTTAATGGTTCATATCAACTGTATCATTCTTTAGTGGTTTTAATCCTAAGAAAGATATTGATTTTCGGTATTACTTCAATTAAAGTCTTTGTGATTTGATTCTAAGGTTTTGATTATAAAGAATGTCATTTTCTTTAAATTGAATTGAAAATTAAACTATAATTATTTCTGATTTGTTATCTCGTTTCATGGTTTATTCAATGATTTGATTCATGAGTAAATTAGTGAAATGCATTTTAAACTTTAGAGGTTATTATAGTTCTCCTTATCTTATGCTAAAACTAACAGTAGTTGCATATGGACGCATTTCTTGATATATCAATATATAAGCCAATATAGTTTGATCTGACTTCGTTTATAGAAGCTAAGGGCTTACATTGCTATGGTTTTTTTCATCTTCACTTTAACATGGGGAATTGTTATCATTTTAAACTAGTTATTTCATCTTTAGTTAGAATCCTTATTATTCTTCATTCTTTATATAAAAAAAACATGCATTCCACTAGAGAAATTTTGAGGTCTAAAATGGCCTCCTAAACAATATTATAAAACAATATTGGAAATAATAAAATAATATTGGAAATAATAAAATAAGATGAGATTACATCATCAAATTTTAGAGGGAAAAAAGAAAAATGATTTTTTCAACTCATATTTTCAAATTAACTTCCTATGGTTTTACTCAAATTTTGAGCAGGAGCACTCATTGGATGCATAATTTAAGTTTTCATCCAAGGAATACCTATGTAGCATACTTTCGATGGATCTTGCTACACGAAAAATGAGAAATACATGAAAAAATGTGATTGTAATAACGTTTTTCATGCGTTTCTCATTTTTCATGTAAGAAGGTCCATCGAAAGTATGCAACATGGGTAATCCATCGATGAGGAATTAAATTTTATATCCAACGAGTGCACTTGCTCAAAATTTGAGTAAAATCTTTGGGAGATAAGTTGAAAATGCAGTTTTTTATTTTTATTTTTTAAATATTTTTACTTTTTTTTTTTATCTGAAATGGAGCAGATTAGTAATGTTGTGCTAATTCTCCATTCAAAATAAAACCCAAGATGCTTATCATTTTCTTATAAAGTACTTAAGGATTCACGATGTTTGCTTAATTAGTTAATTCTCATGAGAGTTTTTTTATGTAAATCTTATAAACAATTTAACATAAAATATATGTTGAACAACAACAAAATATCAAAATACAACACACAACACAAAGATTTGATGAGGAGTTCACCCCTCGTGGGCTACGTCTCCTTAGTCCAACTTCTAATGTTTGGGCCTCTCTATTATGCTCAAAATTACAACAAAAGTGTGTTTACAATGCTCAAATTCCTTTGAAACTTGTCTCAATGAGTTCAAAATATTAAAAAATGGTTATCTAGCCTCTTTTTGCATCCAATTTGGATAAGAAATGAAGAAGTTATGACTTCTTCTAGTTCTCCAACTATTTGTTCCACAAATTGCTCCAAAACTGACATAATCCCACAAATTCGCGCCAAAATCTGCTCGCTGAGCAAGAATTTGGCTGTGTTGTGGGCCATAACCTGTCAGTGATATCGGAAATTACAATCGGCGAGGTTTGGTTGGCTGAAGGTCTTGTTGACGCGACAGAATGTTGTGATAGCGATATCGTGGACCCGACGGGGGTATAAATTAGAATTCATAACATCTCGCATTCGGGCAGTCTATCGCTCATTGCAATCGGTAATTGGCACAGGAACATAATCGGAGGTATCAATGGAACCGACGTCTTATAAAATGCAACACATAAACGTATCACATCCAGGGTCTTATCTCTATCGAAATTCATTGCATTTCACTATCGATGGATAATCCGTATATCATATATATATCGGTGGGTACTGGGTGCGATATGCTATTGTGATATATCGCATCATAGCCTTGACTATGTCAGGGGTCGAATCTATAACTCCTCCTTTCTTGTGATTGTAATATACGATATCACAAATTGCAATTGGCACTTCCTGGGGGTTGATTCTTAACCCAATCCACCTACGACCTGTGATATGTGATATGTGAAGGCTAATGGCATCCTACAACTTGGTGCCTCCTTATTCGTTGGGACCTTTGCCACATCATCCAATCCTGCCATGTAGACAAGTCAAAGCTAAACTTTGACTTACTATAACATTTGCATACGAGCTTGGACTTGAGTATTGTTCATATCGTTGGATTCAGAATGACGAGCTCTTTGATCTGAAGCTGTTAACAAGATTCTAAAACTTTTATTTTTGAGCATAAACTTGAGCATCTAATCAATCCTCCCCAATAGAAGCCTTTTGGACCCCAAAATATTATATTCAGTTATTGAACAGATGAGGGGTAATTTTCCCTCACCTTCCCCTCTTCAATCCATTTGGCATTTAATGGATTTGTACCTTTGGGACCCAATTGAAGATAATCAAGATTTCCCCTTTTTGATGACCTTGTTCTTCTGTCAAGTATGGTGTCTTGCTAAAGCTCGTCAAGAAATTCTAGAGAAAAATCTTCAGTTGATGGAATTTGTACACTTTATCCTTGATCTTCAATGAAAGGAGGCTCATACAATCTCAAATTTTCGACATTAACAATGGAATAACTTTGCATATATGAAGGAAAATCAAGCTTGAAAGCATTATTACCAATCTTTTCCATAATTTTAAATCGACCATAACGGATTGATTTCAGCTTATTACCTTCACGTTGAATCCTTTCCTTGATAATGTATAGCCAAACTTCATCACCTAATTGAAACTTATGATCCACACGATTCTTATCATGCATTGCCTTATACTTTCCTTGACTCTTTTCTAGTTGTTCTTGAACTGTTTGGTGAATCAACTGAATTTTCTCAATGGATTTCTTTGCTCTCTCTATGTCACTATGTCCATCTACAAATACATCTTTCTCAAAGATGAAATCCAAAGGTGATTTAGGCAAATAACCAAGACATGCCTCAAAAGGCAAAGTTAGAGTAGAAGAGTGTTTTGCTCGGTTGTAAGCATGTTGAATATAATGCAATTGTTCATCCCACAACTTATGATGTTTTCTGCAATATCCTCTTAGCAAATGAATAATTATCCTCTTAACCACTTTAGTTTGACCATCTATTTGCGAATGGAAGGTTGTACTTTTATTGAACTTGGTGTCCATCAAGTTCCATAAATTTGACCAAAAATTCCCAACAAATCAGGAATCACGATTGCTTACAATAGAAGTAGGTAATCCAAAATGAACCCATACATTTTGAAAGAAAAGCTGAGCTGTTTGTTTAGCTGTAATCCTTTTCTACAAGGCATTAATATGCACATCTGGCTGAACCTATCCACAACTACGTACAAATAATCATGACCTTTTCTTGATAAAGGAAGACCTCCTAGAAAATCCATATAAACACTTTCCCATGTAAGTGAAGGCACTGGAAGTGGTGTGTACAATCCTATTTTCCTATTACTAGGCTCACTAACTGCAAACAATGAACAACCTCTGTTAAAACATGACACACTTTCAAGCATACGAGACCAGTAAAAATACCTCTGAAGATTTGCCACTATTTTACTTACACCGAAGTGTCCAACAATAAGAGAAGTGTGCACTTCCCTTTTGACATTTACTCTCTCTCGCTGTGGAACACAAATTTTTCCCAAATGATACAACATATTATCATGTACATGGTAGTCTAATTCCTCAACTTGGTGACCTTGACTCAAGTTTGAATATACCTCTTGAAAGTTAGTATCATGTGCATATTGTTCAACATAACTTTCAGGTAAAATAGAATTATTCTTGAGTAAAATGGCTACATTAACAACTAGTCTAGAAAGCATATCAACCAATCTGTTATAAATGCCTTTATTGTACCTGATTACCAAGTGGAATTGTTGTAAGAATCCCATCCAATGAAAGTACCTTAATTGCTGTAATTTTGTTTGAGATTGCAGATATTGCAAAAGTTGATGATCGGTGTAAATAATGGTTTCTTTACCCATCAAGTAATGCTTCCATTTCTTCACACTTTGCACCAATGTGTAAATATCTTTATCATATGTAGGATAATTAATAACAACACCATTAAAAATTTCAGAATGAAATGAAATGGGCTTACCATGCTGTAAAAAAACTGCACCCATGGCGTAGTCACTTGCATCTGTTTGTATTTCAAATGGTTGTTTTAGATCCGGTAATGCTAAAACTAGGGCTAAACTGATCTTTTGTTTTAAAGCATCAACTACTTTTTTCTATTTGCCTCCCCACTCGAAGACAACCTTCACTCTGGTCAAAGCATGTAGTGGAGCTACCATGGAAGATAAATTGGCAATGAACTTCCTCCAATACTGCGCTACTCCTAGAAAACTCCTTAATTCTGTGACTGATTTGGGTATTGGAAAATTCACAATGACCGACACTTTAGAGTGGTCAATCATCAACTCACCTCCTACAACTATGTGGCCCAAATAAACTAAGGAAGTTTTCCTGAATTCAAATTTAGACATCTTCATAATCTCTTCTCGTGATTTGATAAATATCAAAATATCATATAAATATACAATTACAAACTCATCAAGAAAGGATCCTACAACAATCATTCATAACTGTCATGAATGTAGTTCGAGTGTTGTAGAGACCGAAAGGCATAACCATCCACTCAAACAATCCCTGTTTGGTTTTGAAATTAGTCTTACAAATATCCTCCTAAGCTATTCTAACTTGATGACATCCACTTTTCAAGTCTCATTTAGTGAAATATTTTACATTCTTCAACTGATCTAGCAAATCATCTATTATGAACAATGGGTATCAATTCTTTATGGTAATTTTATTCAAAGCTTGATAATCTACACACATGCCCTAGGTTCCATCTTTCTTGGGTACCAAAACAATTGGTGAACCACATGGCGAAGTAGAGGGATGAGATACACCTTTATCTAATAATTCCCGGACTTGTTTCTTAATTTCTAAACTTTCCAGAATTGACATTCGATACATACCAATGTTTGGGAGTGGAAAATCTTGTTGTAGCTGAATTATCCTTTTTGTTCTTGAAACATATATCCTTCTTGGTTGACCACATCAACCAATTTAGCTTTAAACTTCACATCACATCTTGCAAAGGATTCATGCTCCTTGTCATTCTTCTGCTTGATCATAAGGAGCACTAGAATCTTGCTGGAATTAACTAGTCATTTCATTTGCCCTGTGCTTGCCAAAGATAGATTAAGCGTTTTGTGATGGGCTCTCACAATATACTCCACTCCGTCTTTGAACAAATGATATTTGTTCTCAAGTCTATGGAAAAAAAACTTTTTGGTCATAGAGATATGGGCTTCCCAACACAATTCCATAAATATCCAATGGCACTACATATAATTCGACTTCATCAATGAAATTGGCAGTAATAGCAAACCTAGAAACATATGTCCTTGTAACCTCAAGATTTGAATCCTTGGTTATCCAACCCAATTGATACGGTTTATGATGAGGTATGGTTTCCAGATTCAATTTCTTGATCAAGTCTGTAGAAATTAAATTTTCCTGAGGTCCACTGTCAAACAACGTATCTATCTTGGTGTGTTTGGAAATAACTCGGATATGGAACAACTCAATTCTGTTTTCCTCATTTGACACATTATTGGAGTTCTTTGTTGCCCTGGTGCTTGCCACAACTTCCTCTTTGCTTTCTTTTTCCATGACTTTTCCCTTAGTGACTGTGGTTGCAATCTTTGATTCATCACCTAAGTCAAAACCCAAGTATTGTTTTACAACAATGTTTGTCTTATGTTTCCCTTTATTGTTAGATTTCTTTAGTCTTAATTCAAGATGAAGCTTCCATCAATGTGCTTCATCATGACCCTCTTTGGAACAATTATTGTACATGGTTTTCTCCCCTTCTTTCTTAATAGAAGATTTTTTCTTCTACTTTCCTTTGAAAGTATTTCCTTTTGCACTGTTAGCCTCCTGTTGCAGCAGGTTACTCATTTTCATGATTGATATTTTACAGGCCAAATATGTCATACTTTGCATGCTGCAATGCTCCATATTTGCTAAACAGTCACCAAGCAAAGAAGGCTACTCAACTTCATCAAACGCTTTCCAATTCCTGAAAAGTCATCCAGTTTTGTACATTTTCACTAAAGGGAGGTCCAAACAGCTTAATCTTGTCTCCCTAAGGTTTCCAATTTCCTGTCTTAGAATTAGAGAATGAAAAATCTGTCCAAACGCTAATCTTGCAAGATCTTAGATGGTAGAGAATCAAAGGAGCCCAACTGCTTAAATCTGGGCCCTTGGAAGAAAAAAGGGTAGTTTGTAGATAGGAAGGCATAAAAAGAAAAAATTGAAATGATGGGTCTACAGGTCTAAGTGCACCCAAACCAAAAGAAGAAAAAATGTTAGGTAAGTAGGTTGGGTAGGTAGTTTTGAGGTTGCAGAATCTTGATTTCTGATCAATTCTATGTTTTCAGGGTGTCATCTCTACTCAGGGCACAATCTCCAGGCAGTTTTATGTGAAAGATCTCAAAAACAGGCATAACTAACTTCCCTTTCTCTATCTCCCCCAAATCATTAACTAATTTCCCCAAAAGAGGTAAAGATCTGCTTGATATCTCTTAGTTTCATCATTTTTCATGTCATTAGCCTGGGTGAAGATCCTCTTCACTCAAAGAGAATCCATACTTTCTCTATAAAAGTTCTATCTTCCCTTTGAGGCCTAAGATCTCTGAAGCTTAGCACTTTGTTGTCATCTCCATGTTAACTACTAACACTATTATTTAACTCCCTATATTTTCCCTATCCCCATACTAAAACTATGTAGATAATCCCCTTATGTAAATATCCCCTCCCCCTGGTTGAAATATAACCATAAAATACTTCACTGGGAATTACTAAGTCACCTGGACTTTAGTAAGAGCCCTCCCTCTGCAAAAATTCCCACTCCCAAGTGTCTGGACCCCTTCCAAACACTAAGAAAACCCTTTCCAAAGGATAATAACCCTCCCCGCGCATTCTTCTGTGAAAACTATTAAGGTTTGTTTGATAAATTTCCACCGCGCAAAACACAGTCGCTCATTTTCTAAAGTCTAAAACCCACAGCGTCGTGCAAAATTAAGCCTCTAACGTGTGCACACCTTTACTAAACCCCGTGCATCTCCCTTTTCCGTCTGCCGTCGGATCGCCTCGCCCAGATCCGACGGTCCTTGTTCACATCGCGCCCCGGATTATGGTGGTAGGTTACCACCCGACGTCCGACGGTTTTACCGTCGTACACCAGGACAGGTGGCGGCCTCCCATTGCATCGGGCCATCCCTGACAGAAACCACCCCCGTACCAAAGGCGGTCCGATGCCCAGGCAAAACCGCCCTCCCCTCACGTAACAGGAGCGCCACCTCATCCTGCCACGTCCCCTCCACATCACCTCACCCAGCCTGCACCTGGCCCACGTCACCCTCCATGTCACCTCGCCGTACTGCCACGTCAGCATGCTGACGTCACATCCGTACCAAAGGAACCCACTGCTGACGTCAGCATGCTGACGTCATCCGCCGTACTTCTAACGTCAGTAGCCAAAAAACCGAAAATTCGCGCAAGCACAAAAGTCGAGCTTCGGAGCTCCGGAATGAGAAACGGAGGCAGTTTTCGATCGTGCATCGCTATGGGAAATAGGCCATATTGGGGAATCTTTAGGGAATATTTTGATTCCTTGACCCGTTTTGCACCGAAAAGGCCTGAAATTGCCCGATTTTGCCAAATTCAACCGATTTGAAGACAGGAAGAGACCAGAGACAGAGATTAAAGAGTATCAGATCAAATTTACAGAGAGAAAGCACATCAAAGCGTATCAGTAAGTAGCGGAGACCATCAATATAGCGGCAAAGAGTATCAGCGAAGATCTTAACAGCGACCCAAAGCAGGAGAAAATTAAATACCTTCCAGCAAAGTCAAAAAAGAGGGCGAGGCCACTCAAAACTCTCAAATCACGGTTATTGCACATTTAACTCACACCAGAACAGAGCTGCAAATCCCAAAGCATAGTTATTCCAGTAGTACTGCATCGAGCCTCCAAAGGCCACATTGCACTCTTTTTGATCCAGCTACCTCTGACGCAGTTTAATAGATATTTACCTGCATTTAATTTTGGCACAATTTTAGGTTTAGAAAATCTCTTTTTGCAGACCTGTTTTAGGTCGATTGTAATAAATAATTTGAGATATTTGCACTATAAAGACAGCCCTGAATATTGTATTAAGGGTTGGTTGGTTGGTTGATTGATCAGCAGACTATCTTTAGCTGATTTTGCCCCAGGAGAGACTCGCTCTGTAACACCTGATGAGTTTCTATAATCAAAGACTGCTTATGAGCTTCGGAGAATAGATTGTTCACTGTGTGTACTGGTTGAAGAGTGATTATGGAATTCTCGTGCTGTTGCATAACTCAATAAGTGCTTCTTACCTCTGTTTTCCATTCATAAGTTACCATTTAAACAACAGAAAAGAAGATTAGTTTAGAATTTGTTTAAATACACTCTATGCTCAATTTCTGTTGTTTCTTTATGTTTTCCTCTCTTTAGGCATAAATATGAATTCCACATGGCTCATGTTTGCCTTAACCTTAGACAGTTATCCAGGGATTCTTCATTGCCCCTAGATAGAGATCATCCTTCCCTCTATTAAGTTGAGTGAGAGATTCTTAAGTGCCTCTCATTCCTTACATATCATTCATCCCTTTAGTTCTAAGATTGTGTTATGAACAACTATCTTGCTTCATAGTTCTCTTATGACCAGGAAAACGCACTGATAATCCTAACCCATGACTCCATGCCCAATGGTTTGAAACTTATCACTTCATGAATTGCCTCTCTGCTTGAAAGCATTTTCCTTCCATCCAAACACAAACAAAAACCCCTGAACCAGAAAGCTAGCCTAAAATCATTAACAAAGTTAAATCATTAAGAGAGAGCCCTCTCTGATTGCAGGTGGGTTAGAGCCTGCAATCCAAAGATTGGTTTGTGGTTACCTCGGCCGTATCCCTAAAGGAGCCTAGGGACAACCTGAGTGATAACATGCACCACTCTGGAATGGCTTCTTCTTACCTTCTTCTTGTACATTTCCCCTCTTGCTTCGAGGTGTGTAGCTTGAACACATACCTCATAAAGGTTCATGGGATTAAACAGAAGAATAGTATGTTGAAGATAACTACGCAAACCTCCTATATATTTCAACGAAGTATCTTGTGACTGCAAGTCTACTCCTAGCATAAGAGTTGTTCTCCTAAACTCTTGAGTATACTCTTGCACATTTTTACCTTTTAACTGTCTAAAAGTTTTCCAATTCATGATATCTTTTTTCATATAGGCCAAAGGGTAGAATTGTCTTTTTATAGTAGAAGTGAAATCATACCAAGTAATAGAGATCTTACCATGTTTTTGGATCTCATATTGAGTCCATGATTCCCACCAAATGAGTGCTACACCCTCCATTCTCAATGAAGCCAACTGAATTTTGATATCATCCTCTTGAAGGTTATGAATTCTACAATACATCTCCAACTGACGAATCCAGTTATCCAACTTTTTTGCGTTAACTTCTCCATTTTACATAGGCAACTCAAATTTAACATCAAGCTTTAGAAAAGGTGATTTACCGGTTCCTTTTGCAGAATGATGATGAGTATGAGTAAGGGTTGTATTAGTAGAAGAGTGTGAAGATTAGTGTGAAGAAGAAGATGAATAAGATGGTGGAGAGGGTGGAGGCTTGTCTCCATTCTCATTACCTCCTCCTAAAGAGCCTTGTCCTTTGGGAGGTTTGGAACTTTCTCCTTGCATTTTGCTATTCCTCTCTTCATAGAGGACCTTCACCATCTCTATCATATGAAAGAAAGGCTTTCTGAAGGTCTTCTCATCTTTTGTCATGATAGGTTCTCTTTCATGAGACGTGGTCTCTAAAGAATCAACTGGAACTCCTGCAGCTTGAGGATATAATGGTGGAGAGGAATTTGGAAACCTTGCTCTTCTTCCCCTTGAGCCAACTATAGGGCTTTCAACCAGCTTCCCTTCTCCTCTTTTGAGTTTTAACCTTGTTAGCATGACATAAAATTGTAAAAAATTAAATCCTTCTTTCACAAATAAAATATAGTAAGCAAAAACCAGTGATCTAATACCAACTTGATCTAAAATGGAGCATATTAGTAATAATTTGCCAATTCTCCATTCATAATAAAACCCAAGATGCTTATCATTTTCTTATAAAGTGCTTAAGGATTCACCATGTTTTCTTAATTAAATGATTCCCATGAGAGTTTCTCATGTAAATGTTATAACAATTTAACATAAAACATATGCTAAACAACAACAAAATAATAGCAAAGAACATCAAAATACAACACACAACACAAATATTTGATGAGGAGTTCGCCCCTCTGCTCTACATCTCCTTGGTCCAACTTCCAATTCTTGGGCCTCTCTATTATGCTCAAAATTACAACAAAAGTGTATTTACAATGCACAAATGCCTCTGAAACTTGTCTCAATGAGTTCAGAATACTCAAAAATGGCTATCTAGCCTCTTTTTGCATCCAATTTGGATAATAACGGAAGAAGTTATGACTTCTCCTAGTTCTCCCACCATTTGTTCCACAAATTGCTCCAAAACCAACATAATCCCACAAATTCGCTCCAAAATCCATTGACTAAGCAAGAATTTGGCCACACTGCGGGCCATAACCTGTTGGCCGTACTGCAAATCGCAATCGACGAGGTTTGGCAGCTTAAAGGTCTTGTTAACATGATGGAATGATGTGATAATGATATCCTGAACCCGGCATGGATATAAAATGGAATTCATAACATCTCTCATCCGGGTAGTCTATTTCTCATCACAATTGGTAATCAGCACAGGAACATAATCGACATACTTGACAACATATAAACTGCAACACATAAACATATCACGTCCAAGGTCTTATTTCTATCGGAACTCATCGCATTTCACTGTCGGTGGATAATCCTTGTGTCATATTTATATTGGCAGGTATTGGGTGTGATATGCGATTGTGATATATTGCATTGCAGCCTTGACTGTGCGGGGAGGCGATTCCATAACTCCTCCTTTCCTGTGATTGAGATATACGATATCGAAAATAGCAATCGACACTGCTTAGGGGTTGATTCTTAACCCAATCCACCTACGACCTATGATATGTGATATGCAAGGGCCAGTGGCGGCCTTCCATTTGGCTCCTCCTCATTCACTGGGGCCTTTTCCACGTCATCCAATCTTGCCATGTAGACAAGTCAAAGCTAAACTTTGACTTGCTCTAACTTCTACATACGAGCTCGAATTTGAGTGTCGTTCACACCGTTGGATTTAGAATGACGAGCTCTTCGATCTAAATATGAGATTAACAAGATTCCAACACTTTTATTTTTGAACATAAACTTAAGCACCTGATCACATTTACTCCAAAAATGGTGAATCATCCCCCATGGTTGACATCATCATCTTGAATCATATTGGTTCTTATTAAGTTGATTTTGGTTGTACATTTTGGTTTGAATCCCATTTAAGACCTCAAAATTTCTCTAATTATAGACCTTGTCAGTTACATGATATTTTGTCCATCTTATTCTTTGTATATAATGTACATATACATTAGTTGTAATAGCAACATGTAGTGTTTACTTAGATTTTCATTTCTTTGTTTATATATTATTGCATTTATATAGGATAATTTTAGGATAATTGTTGAGAGGAATAGGTAAAAGGATAACAAAGTCTATAAACCCATAAGGGGTGAATACAACAAATGGATCTAGCTGTATGAAGAGCCTTTGTATGGGTCACTTCCTCTGTAACACCCTCCTCCCACATCTACCCAAGTAATTGGCTAACTGAGGTAAATATGTGAAGAGAAGTTACTATGATATTATTCAACCTCGTAATTCATGTTAAGGAAGTGGAACTATCTAAAACACACCATACAGACCTTCCACAACAACAACAAGACCCTAAGGAACCATCCCAACCTCTCAGGTAACCAACCCCTAAGTCCCACTAAGTTTTTATATCAATTAATCCCAGACGCTCCCATGATATGGGCATGCCTGCATCTAGAAGGCTTTGGATGCTCCTACAACATGGTATGCCAACATATAGGGACTATTTTTCTCAGTGTTGTGCCAACACCCGCAAGATTTGAGCCACTTTTTTAGGCTCAGAGCCCATGTCACGGACAAAAATTCAATGATACCTTCATAACATAAAGATAAAAATGGAAGGATGATACAAATGCAATTAATTGAGCAAGCCCTTGACTGGACCCCTACCAGCCATGACAAAAATTTCGTAAAAAATATCACAAATATATAATATACAAGTGTAAATAACAAATTTGAGCATAGGGGTCTCATGCTCATCTAAGAATCGCTAACATTGACACCTCAACACATTAGCTACAATTTCATCCATTACTACATAGATACATTGTTCATCCAAATACAAGTAAAAACATGATGAGATCCATACACAACCAATTTCATAATACATATTCATAACCAACATAATAGCAATAGGAATACCAAGGAAACAATTACCATATAATCCACATATAAACCAATACAATACTCATAAAATAACAAGAATAAAATCCTCATATTAATGATGCAAATGCCAACCAGTTGTGGGACTTCCTTGAAGCAGCTGAACGTGTACATGCCTGAGCCAAAACTCTCTTCAACCAGTCATCCTCATGCCATATTCCAAGCATGGACGTGGGATCTTATAAAACACATCAATTTAAAACAATCCAAGGCTTCTAGAGGCCAACTACCTCAACCGATCAAATAGTGATTCCACCTCATGTTCGGACATCACAAAACCATCATCACATTGGTCTCTACCCAAGGCTTCTAGGGCTCTAGAGCGTTTGTTCCAAAAAAGGCTTCTAGGACAAGTAACTCAACCTATAGTTATCGCTGAGTTTCAAGAGTGTTTGTCCAACCAAGGCTTCCAGGACTAGTAACTTAACCCACCAAGCGATTCCATAGCATTTATCCAATCAAGGCTTCCACGACTAGTAAATCAACCCAATTTGTTACAGGGAGTCCAAAGCATTTGTACAACCAAGGTTTCTAGGAACTAGTAACTCAACCTAAGCTAAGGAAACATGAGAACCAACTAGAAAAACAAAGAAATAAAACCACAAAACCATGGTTATCGAGGAAATGGAAAGGCTAGAAAAATCCATCGTCAATCTAGGCAATCCTCCATGCTAGTGACAGATCATGACATATAAACCACATGCATATTCCATGCATGCCAAAATGAGTGAGGAAAACATACATGCGACTTGGTACTTGCAAGAAAAACTCGTTGTTGTTGTTGATCCCAATATCCTCCTATACTTTCTTTCTCTTCCATTTCCTTCTTGTCCCAAAATTCCATGTATGCCACACTCCTCCAAGAGTGCCAAGAAACTCTAAGTGTCCAAGAGTATGAGAGAGAGAACAAAGAGAGAGCTTCAAAACTGAATTGAAAAAAGTCTGTGTAGTGATCCTCAAAAGCCTTTTATTAATGAGGCCTCTAATTTCTTCATTTTACATTATTTTCATTTATTTTCCTCCTCACATGCAACCTGTGACCCTTCACCTCCCTTTTTTCCTAATTTCCATTATTTTCATAAATAAATGTGCCAAAATGCCATTTTTGCCTTTCCAAAGTCATAGTCATTTCCTTTGCCAATTTCCTTAGCCATTAATAAACCACAAAGTGATCCCCATCATTATGATTTTTCCCAAAATTCATCTTGGAATACATGTCCCATCAACCGTGGTTATTATTTTTCTTTTATTTATGTTTTATTACATGGAATTCTCACCAGGGTTGTTACAGAAACCTCCCCCTTGGGGGAAACATATCCTTGGTGTTCAACAATGCCTATAACCACAAGACTATTGTAAGCAAAACATACTACCAATGGAGCTTTATAGCTTAGCTCGTTGCAATATTTACAATGATCAACCTATTGAGAAGAAAACCAACATGAAAACATAACAAGTATAACATCATAATGACATGACACCCATACCACTTATTAGAGCTTTATAGCATAGCTCATGGCGGTATATACATCCATATACATATGTACATATACCAAAAATCACCAAAACATGTACTAAAACATATACCAAAACATTCACTCAACCAACAAATAAGGAAGGATACATGGCCCGCATTTGATCCTCCATCTCCCATGTAGCTTCATTAGGCCGAAAGTGCTTCCTTTGCACCTTAACCTGCTCGATTTCTCAGTTCTAGAGCATGGGCATCTTTCTCTGCAAAACGCATTGTGGTTTCGACTGGAATTCTCCTTCTGGATCCACCTATAATATAGACCAGTCAATCACATGATCAACATCCTTAACATACTTCTTAAGTAATGACAAATGGAAAACATCATAGACTTTCACTGTCGGAGGCAGTGCAAGTCGATAGGCTACTGGGCCAATCCTCTCAATAATCCTGAAAGGTCCACAAAACTGTGGTGCCAGCTTGGCACACCCAATCCACAAAGATCTCTTCTTCGATTTGATGAGCAGGTACACATGTTCCCCAACCTGGAACTCCTTGAACAACCTATTATGATATGCATATCTCTTCTTCCTCTCATGTGCTATTTTTAAATTCTTCTTGATTACTTGCATTTTTTGCTCCATGTCCACCAATAAGTCTGCTCCAATCAACACCTTGTTAACTGGATCTCTCCAACCGATGGGAGTATTACAACTCCAACTCTGCCCATAGAATGCCTCAAACACGCTCATCCTTAGTGACTCTGGTACCGATTCTTATAAGAAAACTATACCAGTGGAAGGTACTCTTCTCACTTCCACTATTGATGCATCACATATATCCTCAACATGTCCTCAAATATCCTATTGATCCTCTTTGTTTTTCCATCTGTATATGGATGATAAGTTGTACTGAAGGCCAACTTTGTGCCAAAACCTACAAATAAATCCTTGCAAAACTTGGTAGTGAAATTCACATCCCTATATGACACAATCTTCTTCAGAACTCCATGCAATTTGACCATGTCCCTGATGAAGAGTTACACTAGATCACTCGCTGAGAATGTAGACTTCATTGGAATGAAGTGTGCTACCTTTGTCAACCTATCTACCACTACCATAATGGAATCATGTTGTTTCACTTTCCTCGACAAACTTGTGATAAATTCCACGGAAACAACATCCCATTTCCACTCTGGGATTGCAATCGATTGTAGCAACCCACCTAGATGGTTACAATCTGCCTTCACCTCCTGCCAATCCAAATGCCTAGCCACAAAGTCTTCTACGTTTCTCTTCAAATTCAGCCACTAATAGAATTTCTCCATTGTTTTCAGTGTCTTCTGATAACCTGGGTGACCTGAATATGGTTTCACATGAATCTTCCTGAAAATCACCTTCTTGAACTCATTTCTATCTAGCACATATATCCTATCTCTAAATTTAACCAATCCATCTATTGTGAGACAATAGTCCACGTCTTGTGCATCTGCATCTGTACCTGTACCTATACTACTACATTTACCTATACTTGTACTACCACATGTATTTGTACTTGTACCACCACATGTACCTGTACTTGTACCACTACCTAAAATTTGATGAAACATGTGCACAATCTCCATATACTTGACATCCTGCTGACATGCCTGCAAGATCCTATCTTGTAAGTTTTTCCCTCATGAGCTGATAGTTGATAAGTGATTTACCTATGTCCGCCTTCTAAGAGCATATGCCACCTTGTTCTCTTTATCTGATATAACTAATCTCAAAGTAGAACTCACTGATCATGGCAAACTACTGAGCCCACCTTCCATTCAGATTCGGTTGGTCAAACAGATACAACAACCCACTATGATCACTCATAATACAAACCTCCTACCAAGAAGATAGTGCCTCCATGTATTCAATGCATCTATGATCATTGCGGACTTGGGATCATGTGTGGGGTAGTTCTACTCATTCTCATTCAGTTGCTATGACTCATAGCATACAACTTGTCCATCCCGCATAAGGAATCCACCAAGTCCTCTCTTGCAAGAATCTGTACTTACTACAAATTATTTGTCCAGGTCTACAATCTTTAACACTGGTGTATGTGTCAACAACTACTTGAGCTGCTCAAAATTAATCACACAATCCTCTGTCCATTCAAACTTCTTACCTTTCCTCTGCAATGATGTGATAGGATAAGCAATATGCGAGAAGTTCTTGATGAACCTCTTGTAATAACCTTCTAACCCCATGAAATATATCACCTCATCCACATTCCTTGGATCTTCCAACTCCATGGTAGCTCTTACCTTTTCTAGGTCCACTTCTATGCCATCCTTGGAAACCACATGTCCCAACATAATACCCATACATGGTCTAGAAATCTATCTTGTAGATGTATTCTTCTTTAATGCGTACCTCATGATATTTGAATCTCAGATCAATCTTTGAGAACATTGCCGCTCCCTTCAAGTGATTGAACAAGTCATCAATCCTTGGTAACATATATTTGTTCTTGATGGTCACTTTGTTTAACTGCATGCAGTCAATGCACAACCTGAGAGTACCATTTTTCTTCTTCACAAATAGTACTGGTGCACCCCATGGTGATATACTTTTCCTAATGTGTCCCTTGTCCAATATTTCCTTCAACTGCAGCTTCAGCTCTACCATCTTAGGTATACTCATCTTGTAAGGTTCCTTTGATGTCGGAGCTCTCCCTAGCACCAAATCAATAGAAGCATCTACTTCCCTTTGAGATGGAAACTCTAAAATATCCTCAAGGAACACATCCTGAAACTATTGTAGAACTAGGTACCTTCTCAAAATATCTGCATCCTCAATTTCCTTACCTTTGTCACTAGAGATATGTACTACAAATAACACACACCCTTTCCTGTGACCATGCTTTACCTGCATAACTATCACCATTCTAACTGATGTTTCTTTCTTCTTTCCCTACAAGTTTGTTTGTTCCCTATTGTCATCCAATCACTCAATGGCTTTGTCGTAACAATTCACCTTGGTTCTATGAAGGTACAAACAATCCATGCACAACAACATACTATATTATCCCAACTGTAATACATTTTGTAATAGCCCTAGTTGAAAATCTTTGTAACAAAAGTAAATGAAGGAAGAAATAAAACCACGGGTAAGGGACACATATTCAAAGATGATTGTTGGGAAAGACATCCTAGTGTGGGTGTTCATTAGGTTTATTATGGCTAAGGAAATTACGGAAGGAAATGGGAAAGACATTCAAAAGGAAAAATGGTATTGCACATTTATTTATGAAAATAAAGGAAAATAGGAGAAAAGGAAGGTGAAAGGTCACAGGTTGCATGTGAGGAGGAAATTGAAGGAAAATAATGGAAAATGAAGAACATAGAGGCCTCATTGATAAAAAGGCTTCTGAGGATCAGTTGGCAAGTTTTTTTAAATGTTAAGCTTTGGATCAAGTTTTGTTTTAGAGCGAGGAAGGGAAAAGAAGGCAAAGGAAGGACAAGGAAAGGAAGGAAAGAAAATATCAAGCAAGGAAGAGCAGGATCAAGTAGCTTAGGCATGAATACTTGCAGGTAGCATATTTCTTGTGTGATCTCCTAGCTGGTTTTGACATGCATGGCTTTGCATGTTGGTATATGGTTATCTTGTTGTCCGTGGCATGGTTTTGCCAGGTTATGACAATGGTTTTTCAACCTAGCCTTTCCTTTTCTGGATAGCCAATGGGATTTTTTTCTCGGTTTTGAGCTTTATAATTTTCAAATAGTTTCGGAATCTGGGTCTCGAGAAAATCCAAAAGTTCTACAAATCCCTTGATCAGATTTGCCGGGATACGTGATAAAGCCTATGGGTAGAGTCTCGGTTAGGGCCTAGTGATCCGGTGTGGATTACGGTAAAGCTTAGAGACTGGTGTCTTTTTTTAGGTCCTAGTGATTAGTGCGGATTGTGGTAAAGCTTGAGAGAGAAGGAGATAAAAAATTCCTGAAGGATAATGATGGAGTCCAAAGGCATTCCAAGCTTAGTTTCGCTTTGTGATCTCGGTGTTGGCTTTTGGTGAGATCATGGTTTGGTGAGGGTGGAGATGGTTTAACCTCTCAATTCCCTTGGTTTTTTTTGGGTTGGTTTATCCATGAGATCCCACATTCATGCTTGGAATATGGCATGGGGTGACTAGTTGAAAGAAATATTTGGTTCAACCATGTCTATGATCGAGTGGTATGTGGGAGTCATGAACCTAGTTGAATTTTCCTATGTTTAATAAAACCTAAGTTCTCATTATCTTGTACTTGTTAATACGTGGCTTTAATGGTTGTTATATAATTGTTATTTTCATGGTTTAATGTAGGTTATAAGCATGGTTATATGACTGGTTATTGTCATGGTTATTTCATGTATTTAATTGTAACTGAAAGGATAACAGACGAAAGACCTAATTGATGTCAAAAAATTTAAGGGAGAAGGGTGGTGATACTTCTTTTCAAGTATCACATGAGTTATCAGTCATTAAGGCTTTATCTTGTATTCATTTCCCTGTAGATTGCATTGATGCCAAGTGTTTGACAAAATGTCAATCTCAGTTGGGGATGGTCAGGCCTAGTTCTAGAGTTAGTTTTTGAATTATAAGACTTGTTATTATGTAAATGACGGATTCTAAAGGTGTAATTGAATTTTGGGCAATGACCTAGGTCCTGGGCCTAAAAAGTGGCTCAAATCCCAAGGATGTTGGCATATCATTGGGTAGAAAAGTCCCTAGATGTTGGCATACCATACTGTGGATGCATCCAAACCCTTTTGGATGCTAGCAGTCCCATATCATGGGACCTTCCGAGTGTTAATTGATCTATAAACTTAGTGGGACTCAAGGGATGGTTGCCTAATAGGTTTGAATGGTTCCCAAGAGCCGTGTTGTTGATGTGGAAGGTCTGTGTGGTGTGCTTCCATCAATTCCACTTCCTTCAGGTGACTTAGGAGGTCGAATCATATCATAGTAGCTTCTCATCACATGTTTACCCCAATTGGCCTATTACTTGGGTATACGTGGAAGGAGGTCATTACAATGTGGTATCAAAGCATGGTTCACCCCTCAGATTGGATGGGTGGTGTGTTGGGCATGCATTCATGTTGGTTGCATATGTGTTCCTTATGCTTACAGTCCATGTTATTGTTTGATTTGCATGATGTTCATCATGGTTGTAGTGATGTCGCAATGTGAAGGTTGATCGTGTTGTTATGGGATGTGTCGTCATGAGCGTATGGTTGTATATGCATGTCAGTGTCTATATGTTGTTATGCATGCATTTTCATGGTGAAGGTTGTTGTGCATAAGGTCATTGTATGCAATTAGGTCATCATGATGATATTGATATGTTATGATGCTAATGTGTTTTCTGAGATAGAACAGGAGAAGCAAATCATTAAAGTGAAGTTGTAGCATTGGAACTCGAGGAAAGAGCATGTCGTCATACAGGTTTGTATGTTGGGAATGTAGGTAGGTAGGCTAAGGATTATTATATGCATTATGGTTATGTGTATGCCTTTCATTATATTGATGTTATGGTTACATACATGATAGATGTTAGTTTATTAGTGTAGATATATGCACATGTGTCAGATAATTATGAATGCTAGTAACATGTGGTTGTATGCATTGCTATTGTTGTTTTATCTTAGATAACTTGATGATTTGTTATTTGTTGTTTATAAGTATGATATAGGTTAACTTGTTGTTGTTATATGATAGTTAACTTGATGACTAGGGTTATTACATTAATATATTGATGCTATATGTATCATACTAAGTTGGATTGATATATGCAAATGGTTAAGGTTATGACATTCATGTATGAGTTAATATCTTGTGATATTATGTCATACTAATCTAGACTGATCGTACATAAATGATTTTTATGAATTATTTACAAATGTTTACGAGCTTATGATGTGAACATGTTAGTTAGTTACTGTTATGGATATCATGATCTTATTTGTGCTTGAGCTGATTGGTGGGCCCCAGTATTGCAGCAATAATGTTGCAACTCCTGGGACTCCCTTCTTTACTTTTATCAACTTGGTAGTTGGTAACAAACTTGGAAGTGATGATGCTATATGCACAAGTACTAGCTCTTGCCGCGGCTATCACTTGATCAGCTGGCACAAGTTCGCTAGGAGCTTAAGCCAACTTCTATGAGTTCTTAGAAGAAGCTTTTAACTGTGATGGACAAAAGCTAACCCAAAGGAGGCTAGTCTACTTGCATAAAGAAGTTGAAAGATGAAAAGAAATGCAAACCCTAGTTTTACCAACTAACCCTACTAGTGCAAGAAAAGAGATGAAAGCGGTGGAAATGGATGCCATTGACTCTTGGAAAGGTAAAATGAATGTGACTAGCTACTTCTGAAGTAAAATCTGGAAAAAGCATCTTTTTGTATTTTTGAGTAAGTTGTCAGAATTATTATGCATGTGCTTTAATTGTTTTTGACTATGCAGAGGTTGATTGGTAACTGAAATGGAATAGGAACTTGCAGAAGGTTGGGAAGGTGAGAAGATGGCCTAAGGGGGTCCCTAGCACCCTTCCAGAGAGTTTCACAGTGATCGGATCTCAAGAAACCACTTTCGTGAGCTTCTACAAGAAGTCTGTACGGGTTCTACAAGATGTTCTGTAGCTTCTATAGTATGTTCTGAAAAGAGGATTTTGGAGGGCTGATGGAGGAAAAACGGTGGCAAAGTGGAAATGGAGGTTGGATAAGGATGTTAAGGGGTCTAGGACTTGGTGAGTGAGGATGAAGAGTGGTTAAGGTGATTGGGTTGGTTAGAAGATAGGAGAAGCAATGTTGCGCAAGAATGTAGGAATTAGGGCAAAGTGAGAGAATGTGGCAAATGAAAGGCAAGAATCTGAGTCAGAGGATGAAGCAGGTTGCATTGATGGGGTAAGGGTAGGTAAGGAGGTATCATAGATGTTCTGCACGTTATTTTCCAAACTGATCAAACGAAGACTAGAAAAACCAAGGATCTAGCTACTTTATTACCAGAAACATGACGAGCAGAAGTTTATTGGCAAAAAATCATGTAAAACAACCATGAAACTAAGCAAGAACATATCTAAATATGCAATCACAACTGGTATCAACTTTTCCAACTAAAAAATCTAACACTAGCAATTGCATTGAAAGGCAAAATAGTGTTTTTGTGGCAGCAAGTATGCCTTGGTCTTAGCTCATGGTCCCAAGGAGGGAGAGATGAGAACAAGGATTGCTTGATGGCCCTTTTACAGATCTTTTCCTTTACCAAACTATCAAATCAACCTGAAGTATGAAAAACTACTTTAATCATCAAAAACAACCTAAGTAACAAAATAAGGTTTTAACCTAAATAACATATTTTATTCTAAGAATGCAGCAAAGAAACATAGAAGTACACAAAGGAGGTACTCGGCACTTGGGTTGGGCCAAACCCCAAGAGCTACAACTTCCTAAGAGGGATTAGAGCTGGTGCAAAGTTGGATTCATCTTTATTGATCATGAAATAATAGTTACATCCCAAAAACTATCTACAAGAAAAGGCTTGAAAATGTGCTGAAATGTAGAGCTAACCTACTGGCTAAAATCTAACTAACATCTAACTAACTCCTACCTAAAAACTGACTAAAAAATGACTAAAATCGAACTCAAAAAAATGATTAACTGAAATGAGGCCGTAAGTCTTCTTATTTATACAAATTGAGGACCCCAACAGCCCTCCTAAACTTTAGGAACTCGACTGCCAAAACTTGCAGTTAATAGCAGTCCTACTTGACTTGCTTGGCTGCCCCTTGTGCTCCGAGTTTTTGATGGAGAATTCAAGGTACGGGTTCATAAATGAAGGGGACACCTTCCTACAAATACTCTCTCTTGTTCTTCGACGAATTTGGCTGGCAAGTGCTCATTTAAACCTTTGATTTTGTCTCAAAATTGACCAAAAATTTGCATAAAGCACACATTAGACTTGTTGGTATAATGACTAATCCAATTCACTCTATTACCATAAATATAATCAAAAACATGCAATAAACTAATGAGAATGGTGGATTAAGTCGAATTAGGAGGCTGAATCAGCCCATATAATTACTCATTTTTGGGGCTCATCATCACCCCCCTACTGAAAGTGTTGCTCATCCTCTGAGTAACTAATCTATCTCTTCATCCTTGATGGCCCTGGTGGCCTCCCTATCATCCCAAACCTATAATGTAGTCTACTCATGTGTGCCATAAAATTCTGCCTTCTTGTCCATGTCCTTCCACTGTTCCTCCTAGTCTGCTTGTTTGAATTCTTGTGCTTTTCTTGGCCTTAAAATACATGGAGGCCTGCCTTTTTCTCTTTTCTTTTTGTTTTGCAGGTGTGCTTAATGCATCAAGCACAACTGCTGCCTCCCATGCCAATATCTCAGGTGATTTCTCCTCTTGCTATTCTTTTTCCTTGCTTCCTGTAGAAATCTCTATGCCTCCTATTTTTGCTTGTGTTCCTGAAGACTTTCCAATTAGGGAGTGTGAATGTATGAAGGGCTTCTTGGTCTTTAAAATACAATGCATAGGATCTAGATGGTTGTCTACATTGCAGGACTTCTATTTCCTAGCTGGCCGTGCAGGCCATATGGGCTTCTCTCTCCTACAACTATTGTTTCAGCATCAGTGTTTCAACTGTTGCCTGAGACTCCCTCTCTTGCTGCTGCTTTATCCTCATTTCAACATCAGTATGTGTCTCTTCCCTTGGCTGCTATTTCTTGACCTACTAGGGGACCTTCCTATAGTTGTTGCTCTTCAGAAATCTGTGTTATGTCTGCCCTTTGAGTTTCCTGTTACTATAACTGCTTTTTCAGCAGTGCAATTTCCTCCTGTAGCTGAGATTTCTTTTTTAATGCTTTCAGTGTGTCTCACCATGGCCAACTCTCCTCTTAATTCCTTTAGCTTGTCCTCCATGTGGTGTTGAGTGTTTTTTCAACAAAATGCTCAGGTGAGAAAGCAGGTAGAACTGAAAACAGAGGGATAGCTGAATTTTCGTCTTTTTCTGAAACCAAATAAGGAATTTCCCATGCTCTTCTCCTTACAACATAAAATTGCAATATTTCCCTTTGTTTTAAACTGCTTTTATCCTGAATTTGACTCTCTGCTTTTGAAAAGTTTTTTTTTTTTGATAGAATAGTCGATAAATAACACAGGTTCTTTTCAGCGAGTAGGCCGATATGCAAATTTGTTTTTTTTCACACAGGCTAGTTTCTATGGTTGCATGTATTTTCTTTATAGTAGAATTTGAGAAAGAAGGAGACATACTTTGAGTGCAGAGAATAAAATAGAGAACTGTGTAGAACTCAGGGAAAATATACAGGTAGAGTTTTAGCCTTCACTCTCTTTTTTCAATTCACTGCCGTGTTTTTAATCCACCACCTCATTCAAATAAGTCATATGCAGATAGGTTTCCCTGAGCCTACCTCATTTCAAGCTCGAATTTCGACAAAAATCTTGGGTTTTCCTTCTGCAGAGCTGTTTTCTGCCTTTCCTGTAGAAATCTTTCTGTAGATAGTGTTCCTATAGAACGAAACTGTGCTTCCTGTAGAATGCCAATAGGCGGGAGATTTTAAAAACATGCAGAAATCTCGAAAAATCAGGCAGAAATCTTGAAAAGGACCATTGGTTAGTTGCTCTGGAAGTGGTGGATGCATACTCCAATTGGGGACGTCGTGAAGGCACAGTGAACAAAGAGTGGTGAATGCGTTAACTGAGCCGTCTTTTAACTGCATGCGTGATTCGTGGTGAGGAGATGAGGTGGCAGAAATGTGTGTTGGCATTATTCAGACCGTTAGTCCCTACTGTAGTGTCATCATGGGACTGGATATTTTCTGCCTTTAATCCCTTACCATCAGTTGCGTTGGAGTTCAAATCATCTACCACTACCTGTTTTTTAAATTTCCCTTGAATGACTACACACGTGTGCTGGGTGATCTCCAGATGAGTGCAATTGAACTAGATGAGGGTGTCAGATTAACTGGCTAGCTTTCTAGCTTAATCCAACCATTTCATTCATTCATGCACTTTCGAATCATATAGATTCAAATAGAGGAACTAGTTTAGACACTTACTTGTAAGTCGACGTGCTGCTTGGTTCTTTTTGCTGCTGCATGCTCATATTCCATTGATGCATGCCTGGATCCCTTATGCTATATGCTTTTTGCTGTCTAATGTGTGGTTATTTTTCTTGTGTAGGTATCATCTGGCTGGATCTAAGCTGCAGAAGTTAGTTTCATCCTTCAGATTTGCACCTTCATGCTGCTGATGCTAGATTTTTGTAGGACAGTGACTTGTTTTCTCCATAGCTCCCAAATGATAGATCGGATTGACCTGAAATTTATGCACCTCCAATAGCAAAATTGTGGTCAAAGGATGAACAGATTTCGAGAAAAACTGAAAATGGCTGAAGGTGGCATAGGTCAATTTCTTGGAAATCGTGCACTAGAATCGACTGAAATTGCATGGGAAAGTTACTATCACCCATATGCATCTCCCCTTGAACAGGTTTTGAAATGGATGCATGGATTTGGAGAAAATGCAAAAATGGCTGAAGGTGATGGATACTGATTTCTTGCAAACTATTCACTGGAATTGGTTGAAATTGTTCGGGCATGTTTCCATCATCCCTATACAACTCCCCATAAAACAGTTTTGTAAATGGATACACGGTTTTCAAGTTAGGGAAAAAACAAATTTCTTCTCAATGTATTTTTATTTCAAAGCATTTTGCAGTTTTTTGCACAGTAAGAAAAATGAGCTTGGGGTGTGATACAGGCATGGAAATGATGGAAGAGGGGTTTGAAGGATGCAAGAGGATTTACGAACCCTTTATGAAGCTTCCATGTTCGCCAAACTACTTTTTAAAATCCATTTCTATCTTTCTGTAATTTCTACAGGAACTTCTTGTAGAAAACACAATTTTTAGAAAAGAAGCACAATGAGGTGGAAAAATGATGGAGAAGGGTGAGAGATGGAAACAGGGATGTTTATAGGCCTCATGGAAAAATTCCCAACCTTCGGATCCTCTTCGGAGATCAATTTTGGCTTGCTTGTAGGCTTCTTGTAGAAGACACAAAACTTCCTGTAGAAGACACAAAACTTTCCGTAGAAGGTGAAATCTCGGTCCGAATGGGACCAAATCTTGGAAAATGGTGGTGGTCATGGAGGAATGGATTGTGAGGGATGTTGGCAGCCTGGTGTTGACCTCTGTCCTTGGTTTGTGTGATCCTCCTAACTTGCAATGTCCTTCCCGCACCCTGCAATTATTCAATAGAAATTAGGTTTATTTTTCTTTTTTCTCTTTTTTTTTGAAAATAACTAGGGTGCCTCATAGAGGTTTTCACCCTAATTGCCTGCCCTAGGCACCTCCAAGGGAGGTTTTCACCTAGAGATCTTATTCTTTTTTATTTTTTCTTCTTTCCAACCCATTGACCCCCTCATGGAGGTTTTCAATAAATGAGCCAATCTGAGGCACCTTCGAGGAGGTTTTCACCTTAGATTTTTATTTTTTTTTTTATTTTCATTTTTTTCTTTTTTACTACCCTACCTTACTTGAAAAACAAAATTATTTTCAAGTATAAGAAAAATTCCAATGGAGCCATGTGCACATCGAGATTAGAGACAAAATAATGTGGAGGCTTGAAATGCATGCTTTGATAGGTATCCAGATTTCAGAGACCAAATGATTTGATTTTGAAGGGATCAAACATAACTGAGGAAGATAGTACTGCTGCAACTTAGTGACGATCTGGAACCATATCTCAATATAGCTCTGATATCCTTAGTCATTTTGCTGATTTGGATCATTCTTCATGTCACCTTCTATCATGACCTTCACATCTTTCTCTTTTTGCTGATTTTTCTCTTGAATACATGGAGGATTTGATGGTAACCATGAGGGAGCACTCTCAATATTTGATTCTAATGTCTTCTCTTCATCAAGTGCAGCCCATGGTTCTTTGATCTTCTCTTCTACATCTTCATCTACTGGATGAGGTCCTTCAATGATATCAATATAATCTTTGTTTTGCAATAATCTTCCCGAGCTATGGTGAATATCATTAAGCTCAAGAGGAGTTGTTTGGACATGTTGTACCTTAGCATTGTAATTTGGTTGAGCTACTCCAATGTGTCGGATTGGAAATGGTGGTATGGGTAGTTGAGTGGGGGTGTATATTTGAAATGGATGTGGATGGGTTTGTGGTTGGGCAGGTGGTGGAGGCAAAGGAGCGGGAGGAGAGTTGTACTGGCGCCTCCACCCCTGATGAGGTACATTCCACTGAGGCTGTGGCTGAGCGTAGGGGTGAAATGGATGAGCAGCTGGTTGAGCATGATATTGAGATGGATACGATCAAGGACGGGGCATGGACCAGGAAGGATGAGCAGGAGGACCGCAAGAAGGCATGAAAGTGGCTTGATAGGGGTCGTAATAGGTCTGGGATGTCCCTTGCATTCCCTGCTGGTAAGGTCTGGGTCCATGTGGCCTTCTTTGGTTCATGAAATAGAGTGGTTTAGTGGCTCCTTTGGCCCTCTGATATGAAAATTTAATTTTGGGCAAGGAAGGGCACTGGTTCGTAGGATGGTCTCTTTCACAAACAAAACACACTTCTATGGAGCGCAATGGACATTCGTTCCTAGGATGCTTTCTGGTGCACCTGGGACAAAAGATGGCCAAAGCCCTCTTGGCTTCCTCTTGCTTCCTTTGGATCCGCAAGGTATCCAGTTGCATGGC
>APFE031528342.1:67774-84602 GCA_000404065.3 Pinus taeda
GCACCCTTCCAGTGAGTTTCACAATGATCAGATCTCAAGAAACCGCTTTTGTGAGCTTCTACAGGAAGTCTACAGGGGTTTTATAGGATGTTCTACAAGATGTTCTGAAAAGAGGATTTTGGAGGGTTGATGGAGGAAAAATGGTGGGAAAGTGGAAATGGAGGTTGGATAAGGATGTTAAGGGGTCTAGGACTTGGTGAATGAGGATGAAGAGTGGTTAAGGCGATTGGGTTGGTTCGAAGATAGGAAAAGCAATGTTGTGCAAGAATGTAGGAATTAGGGAAAAGTGAGAGAATGTGGCAAATGAAAGGCAAGGATCTGAGTTAGAGGATGAAGCAGGTTGCATTGATGGGGGTAAAGAGGTATCACAGGTGTTCTGCATGTTATTTTCCAAACTGATCAAACGAAGACTGGGAAAACCAAAGATCTAGCTACTTTAACCTAATTTGACCTAATTACTAGAAACATGATGAACAGAAGTTTATTGGTAGAAAATCATGTAAAACAACCATGAAAACCAAGCAAGAACAGATCTAAATATGCAAGCACAACTGGTATCAACTTTTCCAACTAAAAAATCTAACACTAGCAATTGCATTGAAAGGCAAAACAATGTTTTTGTGGCAGCAAGTATGCCTTGGTCTCAGCTCATGGTCCCAAGGAGGGAGAGATGAGATCAAGAATTTCTTGATGGCCCTTTTATAGATCGTTTCCTTTACTGAACTATTAAATCAACCTGAAGTATGAAAAGCTACTTTAATCATAAAAAACAACCTAAGTAACAAAATAAGGTTTTAACCTAAATAACAAATTTTATTCTAAGAATGCAGCAAAGACACATAAAAGTACACAAATGAGGTACTGGGCACTTGGGTTGGGCCCAACCCAAAGATATACAACCTCCTAAGAGGGATTAGATCTGGTGCAAAGCTGGATTCATCTTTATTGATCATGAAATAATAGTTACATCCCAAAATCTGTCTACAAGAAAAAGCTTGAAAATGTGCTAAAATGCAGAGCTAACCTACTGGCTAAAATCTAACTAACATTTGAGTAACTCCTGACTAAAAACTGACTAAAAAATGACTAAAATCGAACTCAAAAAATGACTAACTGAAATTCGGCCCTAAGCCTTCTTATTTATACAAATTGAGGACCCCAACAACCCTCCTAAACTTTAGGAACTCGGCTGCCAAAACTTGCAGTTAATAGCAGTCCTACTTGACTTGCTTGGCTACCCTTTGTGCTCTAAGTTTTTGATGGAGAATTTGAGGTAAGGGCTCATAGATGAAGGGGACACTTTCCTATAAATACTCTCCCTTGTTCTTCCACGAATTTGGCTGCCAAGTGCTCATTTAAACCTTTGATTTTGTCTCAAAATTGACCAAAAATCTGCATAAAGTACACATTAAACTTGTTGGCATAATGACTAACCCATTTCACTCTATTAGCATAAATGTAATAAAAAACATTTAATAAACTAATGAGAATGGTGGATTAAGTTGAATTAGGAGACTGAATGAGCCCATATAATTACTCATTTTTGGGGCTCATCACTGATGTGTTGTAAAGTTATATCGTGCTAACTAGATTCATTGTGCAGACAATATACCCTCCCTTGATATACATTAAGGTATGAGCTTGCTTATGTCATTTACTTTGTGCTGGAATGTTTGACTAATCGCATGATATGAGTATGGGTCTATAAGATTGCATCAAGAAATGATCTTGTTTTAAGATGGTCATACTAACACATATGTGTTGAGACAATTGATATGTACTTGAGTCTAATAGGTGATAGTTATATCATTATGTCTAATAACTATCATTTGACCATGGATCATGGCATGTTTGGTAGTCTTGGTAAAGGTTGATTTCTAATTGATATATATGTTTCCTTGATCTTCGGAACATGTGATCGACATGTGTGAATAGTTGTAGGAAACATGCTTCGTGCTAACACAACAAGGTAATAGTTGATTTCTTTATATAACTATCCATTGGGTGATGTGACATTACATAGTAAGACTCAATTGCAACAGTGTAAATGGTAAAAGAAAGGAATTGGGTAAGAATTCCTTTGGCTATGTTTGGAAACCGCAATTCCAAATGAATGAGTGCTTTGCATACATGAAATATCCTTAACCTTGAATTTGTCTGAAGTTATGAGGATATGTGTTATATTCATAAATATGTATTTGACAGGTATAATAGTTAGTTTTAATTATGGTTAGACTCGTTGAAGGATTGGAGTCCCTTGAGAGATGGCGTGGATGTGTTCAGTTGCAAATAGTATGATTGGCACATCGAGGTAAGGTAACTAATGTATTGTTATGTTTATTTATACATTGAAATTTATGTGTTTATGGAAATATGGTACAAGAGATTGCATAGCAAAGAGACTGCCTTGAAATTCTAAAGAAGGCTCACATTGAGCGTTCCTTTGGAAGCACTGAGAACCATGGTGAGTGTGTCATGGTGTTTGTTTCCAGTCTTATGCTTTTGGTCTTTTGTGATTTTTTGATCTTGATTTGCGGTTTTGTTTATGTCTGGTACAAGGCCTTGCTAATTTGTTTGTGTTGTCGTATTGTTATTGGTTTTCATGATTTTCTTCTTGTTTGTTCTTCTGTTATATATTTTAAGGTCTTGGGAATTGGTTGGGAAAGAAGAAAATTGGTGGAGCTATGGAAGGGCTGTGTGGAACCCAATAGGTAATGTAATGCCTGGATGAAGCTCAGTGCATGTATAAGGGCAGATGAAGGCAAGTGTATAATAGCTAGTTGAATTGGTTGGATCCAATGGTATAAATGGACAACGATGGGACAATCATGAAAAAAATAGTCAGGAAAGGTATAGTAAATAGATTTGAGATGTCATATGCCTTAGCTACATTGGTAACTATTAGTCTTGATGTTGTAGATGCATTGCATGGATAAAGGAAGGTTTCATAACCTTGACCTTATGATAATTGGTAATTATGTTGTGATCGTGATTATGTCGATGCATATATATGTATACATGTATGTATGCCATTTTCTAACAAGATCACGGCTATTTTGTGCTAATACACGCACACACACACACACACACACACACACACACACATATATGTATGTATGTATGTATCTAGGTCACTGTCTGACATGGTCATCGGGAATCGTTCTTATGGAGGAATGATTGCTCATGCAGGTGAATGGCATGAAGATATTCCTAGTTCATGAAGAATCAAGTGGGAAGAGAAGCCTGGTGGATCTCTGAGGTCAGTATCATGTGGATATAAATTGATATTGTATGTTTTTATTATGGCTATGTTTATGATATTACAGGTACTGTTAAAGGATACATCAACAGAATGAAAACAATGTGCTTTGCGGCATGCTAAGATAAGCATCGATGGCAGAGAGGCACTGGAAGCAAGGTTGCTTGGTAGAGACAATGTGGTTTTGGATGTGAAGTGCTATGGTTGCACATATGTTTTGTATGTTTTACATGTTGAATTTGTGATGTTGTGTGCATGAGGTGTTTTGTATACATGTTGTTTATGCAATGTTATGTACAAGGTGGTACAGATAGTGTTGTGTGAATATTGCATATGTAATGTTGGATATCGAGGGTGTTATGTACATATTGTAATATGCACATGATGGATAGGCGGTGTTGTGTGCATATGGTGTTGTGCGCATGTTGGATATGCAGTGTTGTGTACATAGGGTGTTATGTACATATTGTATATGCAGTGCTATGACATATGGTGTTGTGTGCATATTGTACATGTGGTGCTATGTACATATGGTGTTGTGTGCTTAATTATACAAGTGGTATTGTGAGCATGTGATTCTGTGTACATGTTGTATATATGGTGTTGTGTACATGTTGTGCATATGGTGTTGTTTGCATGTCCTGTCATGTACATGTCATGCATGTGGTGCTGTGTGCGTCTGGAATTGTGGACACGTTGTGCAGGTGGTGTCGTGTATATGTGATGTTGTGCACCTGTTGTGAAGGTGGCATTGTGTATAGGTGGTACTGTGTACATGTTGTACATATGGTATTGGTGTACATGTGGTATTGTGTGCAGGTTGTACATGCTACTTTGTGGGCATGCGGTACTAGGTATGTGAATAGTGTAGTTGTGGTATCATGACCTGTTTATTGGTTGTGTTGTACTCTGTATATGTATATGTATTTTGTTGTATGTCGAGTGTAGGTGTATGTATTGTGGTGTGTTTTACAGCAGATGTAGGAGTATGTATTTTGTTGTGTTATACATTAGGTGTAGGTGTCTGTGTGGTACGTCAGTTGTAGGTGCATGTATTGCATGATGTTGTATGTCGTGTGCGGTTGTATGTGTGTGATGCACACTATGTGTATGTGCACATATTTGAGGAGAAGGCAATGGGTGTTTGTCAGGTTTGGCAACAGATCTTGTGTGCATACAGAATAAGGACAAAGGTGGAAGCTAAGAGTAAGGATTTATTAAAAGATAAGTATCAATATTTTATTTCAGTTTTATTATACATGTGATTTATGATTCTAGCCTATGATGGTTACATGTGATTTATGATTTTGGTTTATGATGATTGCATGTGATTAATGATTTTGATCTATGATGGTTGTGTTTTGATATAATTGGATGTGATATGTTTATGCATGATGATTTGGTCAAATATGCTAGTTGACTTGTTGTGACAGGAAGTAAACAAGATTGGAAGTGTACCTTGTTAACAGGCTACCAATGAGGTATGATTTGAAGTTATTTCAATTTATTTTGAATCTAATGGAAATTATGTACTTGGTACATGAAAGCATGAAATTCCTGATTGGGTTGTTGAAATTGATTACAGTCATTACCAGCAACTACAAAAGGAATTGGAACATGCAACAATATGTTGGTAAAGCACTTTAGGAGTAGGGCCATTGTGGGGCACTGGTACCCAATAGTGTCCATTGATTTCCATGAGCATGTTATGACTGGTGTGATGATTTTGAGGTAGGTATATGCCTTGGTTGATGATCTTCCAATGCGATGAAAAGTTGTGAAGGGATGGATTTCCCAGGATAGGGGATGTCGGGGAAATTAGAAGGTGAGTGACTACACGGAAGGGGTGACCAGATTTCTCAAGGGACTAGACTACACGGAAGGGGTGACCGGATTTCTCAAGGGACTATGTAACATAGAAGGGAAGGTTGGGGATATATTTGTTTTTGTCATTAACATTTCCAGATTGAATCAGATGCACATTGGGAGTGTACCCTGGAAAAATGAGTCGGTAACTATTCACTGAGAAGAAAAGTGGTGCAGGAATATAGTGCTAGACATCATATGCAATTTGACTATAGCATTGGATTATGAACTTTCTGGGAAGGAGGTGAATCTTGGTATTACTCTGAGGGTGGAGGTGTGAGCTTCTGGATTCCCTTACTGATTGATAAGGCCATCATATCCTTTTATTTGTTGGTTTAGAAAATGTGCATATGTATATATATGTGGTCATTGTAAATATCGTAATGAGATGTGTTATAAAGCTCCAATATGTGGTGTGTTGTCATGTTGTAATGATGTTTTTCTTTTGAGAAAGTCTTTCATTGTAAATAATGCAACGAGGTAAGTTATAAAGCTCCATGGGAAATATGTGCTGGACATCATATGCAATTTGACTATAACATTGGATTCTGAACTTTTTGGGAAGGAGGTGAATCTTGGTATTACTTTGAGGGTGGAGGTGTGAGCCTCTAGATTCCCTTGTTGATTGATACGGTCATCGTATCCTTTTATTTGCTAGTTTAGAAAATGTGGATATGTATATATATGTGTTTATTGTAAATACTATAATGAGTTGTGTTATAAAGCTCCAGTATGTGGTATGTTGTTATTTTGTCATTATGTTTTTCTTTTGAGGAGGTCTTTCATTGTAAATAATGCAATGAGCTAAGTTATAAAGCTCCATAGGAAATATGTTTGATTTTTGGCGATTTTGCTGAGTTCTTGGTGTGGTTTAACACCGAGGATGGTGTTCCCCAAGGGGGAGGGTTTTGTAACAACCCTGGTTAAAAATCCCTGTAACAAAAGTAAATAAAGGAAAAAATAAGGCTGTAGGTAAGGGACATGTATTCCAAGCTGAATGTTGGTTAAGGCATCCTAGTGTGGGTGTTCATTTGGTTTATTATAGCTAAGGAAATTAACAAAGGAAATGACAAAGGCATTAAAAAGGAAAAAATGTATTTTGGCGCATTTATTTACGAAAATAAAGGAAAATAGGGGAAAAGGAAGGTGACATGCCACAAGTTGCATGTAAGAAGGAAATTGAAGGAAAATAATGGAAAATGTAGAAAATGGAGGCCTCATTAGTAAAAAGGCTTATGAGGATCAATTAACAAGCTTTGGCTCAAGTTTTTGTTCAGGTTTTATTTTGGAGCAAGGAAGAGAAAAGCAAGAAAAGGAAGGACAAGGAAAAGAAGGAAAGAAAAGATCAAGAAAGGAAGAGCAGGATCAAGTAGCTTCAACAGGAATACTTGTAGGTAACATGTTTCATGCATGATTTCCTATCTGGTTTTGACATGCATGGATTTTCATGTTGGTATATGGTTCTCTTGATATCGATGGCATGGTTTTTCTGGGTTATGACAATGGTTTTTCAGCCTAGCCTTGCCTTTTCCAGATAGAGATCGTGTGATGGGATTGTTTTCTCAGTTTTGAGCTTTGGAATTTCCAGTTGGTTTTTGAATTCAGGGCAGAGGTGGTCTTAGGAAAATCCCAAAGGCCCAGGAATCCCTTAACCAGTTTTGGTGGGATACACGGTAAATCCTGAGGGTGGAGTCTTAGTTAGGTTCTAGCGGTCTAGTGTGGATTACGGTAATGCCCCATAGACTGGTGTCTCGGTTTAGGGCCTAGTGAGCTGGTGTGGATTGCGGTAAAGCCTGAGAGGCAATGAGATAGAAAATTTCTCAAGGATAGTGATGGAGCCCAAAGGCATTCCAAGTTCGTTTTGGTTTTGTGATCTCAATGCCAATTTTTGGTGAGATCACATTTTGGTGAGGGTGGAGGTGTTTTAACCTATGGATTCCCTTGTTAATTTTTGTATTGGTTTATCCATAATATCCCATATTCATGCTTGGAATATGGCATGGGGGTGACTAGTTGAAAGAAAGATTTGGTTCAGCCATGTCAGTGGTCATGTGGAAGTCTCGAACCTGGTCGAATTTTCCTATGTTTAATAAAAGTTAAGTTCTCTTGATTTTGTACTTATTAATATGTGGCTTTAATGGCTATTATCTCATTATTATTTTCATGGTTTAATGCTAGTTATAAGCATGGTTATATGACTAGTTATTTCCATGGTCATTTCATGTATTTACTTGTAACTGAAAGGATAATGGATGCAAGACCTAATTGATGTAAAAATAATTAAATGAGAAGGGTGTTGATACTTCTTTTCAAGTCTCATATGAGTTATCAATCATTTAGGATCTTCCTTGTATTCATTTCCTGGAGATTGCATTAATCCCAAGTGTTTGACAAAATGTCAGTCCTAGTTAGGGAGGGTCAGGCCAATTCATGGAGTTAGTTTTTGATATATAAGACTTGTTATTATGTAAATCATGGATTTTGAAAGTGTCATTGAATTTTGGGTAGTCTCCTGGGTTTTGAGATGAAAAAGTGGCTCATATCCCAGGGACGTTGGTATAGCACTGGGCAGAAAAATCCCTAGACACTGACATACCATGTTGTGGGAGCATCCAGATCCTTTTGGATAGTGGCATGCCCATATCATGGGAGCATCCAAGGATTAACTGGTCTAAAAACTTAGTGGAACTCAGAGGCTAGTTACCTGAGAGGTTTGGATGGTTCTCAGGAGTCTTCTCGCTGATGTGGAAGGTTTGTATGGTGTGTTTACATTGGCTCCACTTCCTTAAGATGATTTAGGTGGTTGAATCATATCATAATAACTTCTCGTCACATGTTTACCCCAGTTAGTTGATTACTTAGGTAGATGTGGGAGGAGGTCATTACACATTCAAATGTGTTACGGTAGGTATACCAATCAAATTAAATGCACAATATATTACCCAATAATTAACTCACTTCTTTGTACCTATATCCATTTGAACTAACCAATACATTGCATGCACTTCTTTATTCAATCCAAACTTATCCACCAAGTCAGGACTAAAATAGCTATAATTAGATCTAGGGTCAATCAAAATAGAAACAACTTGATCACAAAGCTTACCATCCATCTCAATGATATATACCTGATGGTCTGTTGTCTGTTATCCAGCATTGCATACATACAAGGAATACTCTTCCCAACATCCTCAATAGTCTGTACCTCTTGTGCACTATATATCTAAGTCCTACCACCCTGATTCTATAGACAATATCTCCTGCGATGATCTTTTCCACAAGTCCAACACTTTATAGGCTTCCAACCTACATCCTTGTTCTGCTCTTCAGATCAAAATCCTTGTCCTCTATCAGATGCATTTAACTCATTATATGGCGTTGCATTCTCTTTATTACTTGTAACCTGAGGTATTGCTCATTTCTTGTCCCATTTTCCTTTGTTCTTTGCAGTACCTTTCCAGTCTGTCTTAGTCTCAAATTTGTGCTTTGATCGTTTGTAGCAATGCTTTAGCTTCCAGATGGCCTTCTCTAATGATCTAGGCTCATCAAACTCAATAATGTCTTTGACTGCAATCATTAATCCACTAATGAATATCTGAATCTTGGGCTTCTACTCCTTGAGTTAAGGCACATACCTCAGTAGCTCCAAGAACTTACTAGTGTACTCCTCATATCTTATAGATCCCATCTTTATACCATAGAATTATTTTTCCCTGTCATCAAAGTATCTATCAAATAGGTACTTCTTATTGAATAGTCTCTTGAACTCCCTCCAAGTGAAGTCCTCCTCATGAATACCTATGACATTCTTCACATATTCCCACCAAATTTTTGCTTTACCTATGAGACTGAATGTAGCTATTCTAGATTTCATGTTCTCTGAATAATCACACATCTTGAAGAACTTCCTCATACCAAGAAATGATGCCTCTATATCCTATGATTTCTTCATCTATACATCAAATGTAGGTGGCTTTGATTTCTTAAACTCATCCAAAAAATATCCCCTCTAACTTTTCATATAGGATGATAAGGATGACAATCATAGTGCATATCTGAATCAGAACTAGAATAGTACATGTGTTCGTTGCCTCTCCTATTCAAAGTATCAAACAACCTGACATATCTCACGGTGTCATCTCTATCAGGCCTATGAGCACCAAGAGACCTAGTTCCATATGCCACATTAGTTATGTCTTCCTTCTCATGGTTGATCTAAAGTGGTCCTTGTTGCTGTAATTCTCACAAACTCTAAAGTATCACTGCATTTACCTCTACTTGTTTCTTCCATTATTTTATGATTCTTTCATTGTCTACCTTACATCTCCTTATTTATTCCTTTAATATTCTCAGTGTATCTCCCAAATCATGAGAGTGCCAAAAGCCACCTTGCTCATCTAATCCACAAGGAGAGTCTCGGGAACTGTAGTCTACCATCTTTCTAGTCATCTTTGATATTCCTCTGACAAGGTATATCATGTCATCTAAAGCAAATCACAATAAACCAATGTACCTTAGCATAATTCATGTGTAATACATGTATAACATAATCATGACAACATATATACATATAATAGGTAAACATATAAGCATATACCCATCATTCTAGCTAGAGTCTAGTCATCAATGCATGACCATACCAACTACACACACCATGACCTAATGCATGACAACAACCACCACATCCCTGTACACTTGAACACATGTGAATACTAATGTGCATAAACAGTGCATAATCAACCATACATTCATGATGACACACTCCAAAAAAACACCATCAACTTCCCATGGCGACATCTCTACAACCATGCCCCATACCACACAAATGCAACAAGTACATGGTCCTACAACACAAGAGACACATATGTAACCGACATGATTGCATGACCAACACACAACCCATCCAGTCTGAGGGGTGAACCATAGTCTGATACCACTCTGTAACACCCTACTCCCACATCTACCCAAGTAATCGGCCAACTAGGGTAAAAATGTGACAAGAAGTTACTATGATATGATTTGACCTCCTAAGTCACATTAAGGAAGTGGAACCAATGAAAACACACCATAGATACCTTCCACAACAACAAAAATGCCCTCAAGAACCATCCCAACCTCTCCAATAACCAGCCCCTGAGTCCCACTAAGTTTTTAGACTAATTAATTCCCAAACACTCCCATGATATGGGCATTCTTGCATCTAGAAGGCTCTAGATGCTCCCACAGCAGGGTATGCCAGTGTTCCCGTGATTTGAGCCACTTTATCATCATAAACAAATGTGCTAGAATTCCATTTTTCCTGTCCAAATCCTCATCCATTACCTTTTCCAATTCCCTTAGCCATTAATCAACCAAAAGCGATCCCCATCACTATGCTTTTGCCCAAAATTTAGCTTGGAATAAGTGTCCCATCAACAATGGTTATTATTTTGACTTTATTAGTCTTTTATTACATGGAATTTTCACCAGGGTTATTACATCCTCCTTGTTGACTAGGGTGCTAGAAACCCGTGTCAACAAGTTGGAAATAATGTGATAAGGATTCTAGGATTAGACATGCTAAAAGGTCCAAAGATGATACTTTGAAATACACCACCAATCTTCCCTTGTAGTCACTTTAACAAATCACTCAAGCATGCAAAACTCAAAGACACAATTTGAAAACTTCTTTTATTACTTTCCCACTAAGCATCCCATACAGTCCTCTGCTAGGAAATTTTGAACCAACCTCACCAGTAAACTGTTCCTTACTTTTTATCTTATAGAAAAGGATTAGACTGGTATCCATTCGCTTAAAAATTCCACACAACCCACTCTTCTAAGTCTCCATTAAGTATGCAAACATTACTCAAGAAAGGATTAATTAACATTCTTAATGCCCATGAGGGGGAAACCACATAACCCCCTTCATTTACTATATTCTAGGTTTCAAGGTGGTAGGCACAACCCCAACCCTACCACTTTCCTTGAGGTTCATCCCCATCGAGGTATCATGGGTTTCCTCATTAGCCCCCCTTTCTGATTGAGATTTATCTCCCTCTAGAATACATTGTAAATTTTCCTACCATTTTGAATGAGTTCCCATAAGCCATCCTATATCCAAGTTGAGGCCCCTTTAGTTGCATCCCATATTAGCCAAAAAATAAATGGCTTCATTTTTTGTTCTCATATTGTGGGAGGTGAAAATGTAGTTGAAGAGAGGAGTAATGTTATCACATGGGAAATCAAGTTAATCAATCTCTAACTGCTAGTGATTTTCTTAGCTAGAGCGCCCTGAAATTTTTTATAATTTGTCTTGATCACCAAATAAGAATCCCCATGCAATTGGAGTTTCAAAATCGTACTATGGATGCTAACTAGAGGCCCATTTCCAAATACGTAAATTATACTTCATTGTTACTGGTTGTTTGATATTCAACAGCATATATTTGGAGCACATTATGATTTCGATCTTGAAATATACCTCCATAGCTATCTATCCTAGGTTTACCCTTTAAGGCCCGATTAAAGCCTTATTCAACAAAGCCTGTAGGGGGAGGAGAATAGCTAGAAAGAGAGGAGAATTGAAGTTTCACAAGTTTGAGAGAGGCTAGGGAGAGTATGGAGGGACAAATATGCAACGAACTCATAATAAATATTTCTTGTGGGGGGGATTTCTAGTCATCCTAATACCATAACTCAACTAGAACAATTTCCCAGATGTACTTCTTAATAATTTTCCACAATTTCTTAGAATACTCTTGTTAGTTTTGAAACATTCTTTTATTTTTCTCTTTCCAAATGACCCACATAACAAAATCCATTGAGAGCTCTTGGGCTCTATTAACCATTGGGATGGAAAATACATTGGGTCTCCACTGTTCAAAAGTTCCAACTAGATTATAAGGGGATAGGTTAGAGTGATGAAATAAATCCAATATTCTCCTCGATATCAAGTTTGAAAATGGGAATGTGTTTAAAATATGCTTTATTGCCTACTCATGCTGACAACATAGAGGAAAAATGACTAACCTGAGTAAACCTTATTATAAATGTGATCCCATATCAGAGGTCTGCCACATCCCACTAACCAAAGGAATGTCACAAAATTCGGCCACAACTTTCATATCCATATTTTCTTCCATAGCAGTTCTCAGGGTAGTGTACGATGTTCCACAAGAATAACATACACCTTCTTCATGTTAAACATGTATCTTGATTGGTACCCTCATCAAAGTATATTAAGAGCATGATCAATGTGAATGAACTATTTCAGGAGTTCCAAGGCGCTAAGCCATTGATTCATATGTGGTTAGTTAGGCCAGTCTTCCTGGTTTTTCCAAATTCACCAATGTCCCCCTCTTGTGTTTTCTCTCTAAAATTACTCTACAGTGAAACATTGTTGGTTCCACATGTGCGCCTTTATCTCCCTCAAGTCCTCCCTATCATCCATATTGGGCATTTTCTACCTTGAGTCTTCACATAAGCGAGTTATGTGTCCATCGTGAATTTTCCAAAAGGTGTGGTTTTTAATCAGTTCTCGATTTGAATGGGAAGGGTTATATATTGAGGATCCCAAAAGGAAACTCATAGCTTGCAACTTCTCATCTTGAGAGTAGGTTGGAAGGTATTTTCTATTCCATATTTGTTTCCAAAAATCCATCTCACCTCATAACCATATCCACCAAATTTTTTCTCGTAAAACCTTGTTGAACTTCTCCATATGCCTAAGACCTAAGCCTCCTTCCATTTTTGGAATACATAATTTATGCTAGGCTACATGGGTCCATTTTTAAATTTTCTTGGCCCCTCTCCATAAGAAATATGTAAACAAAGAAATGATAACATTGATAACAAATTTGGAGACATCCTAAATAGATAGCCAATAAAATAGCATGGATTGAAAAACTGACCTGAGCAGAACTAGGAAACCTTCCATATTGAGGAATCTAAAGGCCCATCATTCTAATTCTTTTGAAGGACTTCTCACTAGCAAGAAACTTTTAGTGAATTAGATATAAGTGGTACACCCAAGTATTTAGTCAAGAAACTACTTATTTGGAATTCTTGGATGTGAGAAAGATATCTCTAAACCATGGGGTTAACACTGAAGAAAAACACATTTGACTTGCATCCATTTATTAAGGTCCTTGAAGCTTGCATAAAACCACCAATTATTGACTTTATTGGTCACATCTCATGTTGTGAGGCTTGAAAAAAGAGAAATATGTCATCTACAAATTGTTGGTGGGTAACAGGGACATCCTCTAAAAAAATCAAATCCTTTTATAGAATTATGGCATCTAGTTGTATTTAGATATCTTCCTATAGCTTCCTCTACAAGAATAAAAATAAAAGGGGAAATAGGGTCACCCTATCTATGTCCACGAGTGGAGTTAAAGGGCATTGATGGAACTCCATTCAAAAGGATAGAGTATAAAGGGGTGGAGATCAATGATTTAATCCGAGAGACCCATTGTGAGGAAAACCCAAAGGCAGAAAATACCTTCAAAAGATAATTCCAGCTCAAGCTATCATAGGCATTAGATAGGTCAATATTTATCAACATACCAATTTTTTTAAGGTGCTTTAAGGAGTAGATAACATTGTGAGCAATTACAATTCCATCAAGAATTTGATGACCTTCTACAAACCCTATTCATTCTGGGGAGACAATGTTTTTCATCAAGGTTTTAAGGTAGTTGTTTGTGGCAATAGAAATAATCTTATAAATAACATTACACAAAGTGATTGGAGGAAAAATGTTAGGTTGCTTCGATATCTCAGCATTAGGAATTAAGGTGATTAAAATTGCATTAAGGCTAAACCATACATTTTGGGAGTGTTGAGATTCTTCAAATATAGCATGGATTTCAAGGCCAAGAAATTTGTAGCAGGCCTGAAAGAAGTCTGTTGTGAAGCTGTTTGATCCTAGAGCTTTGTTACGGGACATGAACATCACCACCTCCACCACCTCTATGAAATATATTTCCCTCATTAACCCATCATTAAATCCTCATTCTCATCTTTATTGATCGTAGAAGGACAATGTGCTATTATTTTCTCGATAGCTTCCTGCCTATTAGCGATTGGCTCTATGATCAACTCCTAAAAATGTGATACTAAAACTTCCTCTATCTCTTTATGTTGAAGTAGATTTTGGCCTTCCCTAGATTTAATAGAGAGGATTCTACTTTTATTCAGGTGCTTGATCATGGTTTTGTGGAAACATTTAGTGTTGTGCTTGCCTTCTCTTAACCACTCCACCCTATATTTTTTCCTCCAAACCGTTTCCTTCTATTTTATCCAATTTCCTATTTTATTAACTAGTTTCCCTTGCTTCATAATGAGGGCCTCAAAATAACCTTTTGATATGATTTGTTATTGTATTTGTTGCATGCAATTTTCCATCTCTTATTTGTCCCTCTGGATGGGCCTAAAGTCTTTGTTATTTCATTGCTTAATATTTGTTTTTAATTATCTCATATTCAGTTAAAAAGCACATTTATTTCCATCCAAAAATGTGAATCTCATCCCACCATGATTTGGCTTTGGAGAGAAATTCGGGATCTTGCAGCCAAAAGATCTCAAAACGTAAAGAGTGATTTATGGGAGCAATTTTTAATTCTATCTCCAATCTAAGATGCTAGTGATCCAACCCTAGTTGTAGCCTTGAAAAATATATTACAATTTAGACGACCTTTTGAGGTGAAAAATTTGTCTAGGAAACTAGCTATTTGACATTTGCCCTCATAGGAATTGTTCTATGTAAACACTCCATTCATTGTTTCCAAACTAATTAGCTGTAAGTCCTAAATCAACTCAGTGGAATGAGAGGCATCCAAATCTAGTCTTTGCAACCCTCCTTTATTTTCCTCTAATGATTTAATAAGATTAAAATCACCCCCAATGATCTAGAAATCATTTGAGTTCTCTTGCCTAATCATCCATAAGTATTCTAGAAAAACATCCTTTTCACTACTAGGGATTTGAGGCCCATAAACCACTATCAAAACCACTGTTTCTTTTGTGCCAATGAATCAGAATCTTCTCGAAAGGATCCTTGGGTAGGGCATCCATTTTGTAAATGAAACTTCAAGAGGGTTGCATAGTATAATGATTCCTCCCTGACTTCCATGGGCATCTGTTTCCATAGATTCACATCTTATCCAACAAACACTCTTTGATATCTTTCAGTTTCTCACTTGATACCTTTGTTTCTTATGACATTACAATTTTCAGACGTTTCATGGTAATTATGTCTCCGAGGTGCCTCTATTTCCCTCTACTATTGAGTCCTCATATATTCCAAGTTTGGATTTTCATTGGAGAATTTTTTTTGATGGAAACACCTCTTAGATCGCAATTACTTGATGCATATTGATAATGTGATATCCTATCGTTTGGATCCTCCTTTATAAATTCCCTCCCTCGTTTCTTGGGTCATTTTCTTGTATGTCCTTTATCATAGCCTCCCTATGCCTAAGTTTTAAAATATGTGTGAGGTTTGCCTTGTTCTCTATTGTTTCTCAAAGCTTAATTCTGCAATTTTTAGTAGATCTCTTGAAATTGATTTTTCTAAAATTATATGAATATTGTTCTTAAATAAAATTTCTATTTTTTTAATTTATAATATTATATTAATTTGATAGTTTTCTAATAATTAAGAAAAACAATATCAATTTATAGGTATTGAACTAAAAATTTCTTACACTTATTTATTTTTAATATTATTATAACGTTGAGTGCATATAATAATTTAATTACTTGAAGCAAGTTAAATAAAACATTATAATTACTAATTAATTTGGAAGAAATAATTCTACTGTGATTATCAAATTAACTTATCTCATTAACATTATGAAACCATATTAGTGTTTTACAGATTAATATAAAAATAAAAAAAATAATAAAACTTTATCAAAATAAATTTATTTAAAATGTTAAATACTTCCCGCTGGCTCAACTCAATGTTTTATAAGAAATAACTTATTAAGTATGACATGGATGATTATAATAATAAATAATAAAATAAATAAAATACATCAATATTATAAATAATTTAATGTTTATTCTTAAAAAAAAAAAATAAATATAAAACTTATCAAAAAGATATTATTTTAAGATGTTGAATCTAAATAAATATTAAAAAAATAGAAAAAAAATAATTTAGTAATAGCTGTTTGGTTTGTTTTTGTTTTTGTTTGTTTCTTTTCTAATCGCTAGTTAGTGGCTTTTTTTTATTTATTTATTTCAATGTTTGGATCTGATTCATCATCTTGTCCTAACAATGTTTGGATCTGATTCATCATCTTGTCCTAAAAATAAACCACACTGATGTTCGAAATGCATCGACAAAATTGCTCCTATACGACTGTTTCCAAAAAAATTTGTTATGATTAATATTTAAATACTCCGCTTATTCAACTCAATGTTTTAAGAAATAACTTATTAAGTTTATCGAGATAAATGGATTATTATAATAAAATAACAATAAGAAATAGCTTACTAAGTTTATCGGATTATTATAATAAAATAATCATAAAATTTTGAGTAATTTACTCACTCAATATTTATAAGGAATAGCCTATACTTGTGATGTCTTTGTTTGATAATTATGTAGTATTTGATAAAACATTGAGAAATAGCTTAAAGTTGTGAAGTAGTTATTTGATAATTTTTTAGTATTTTAAAAGTTTTTAAAATTATATATGAATTTTATTT